>JAPMOQ010028337.1:472860-522348 GCA_026543055.1 Argiope trifasciata | reverse complement strand
AAGTAAGTCATGCTGTCGGATATATCCCCAAAAATCAATTCTTCTACCATCGTTCGTTCGTGAAAAAAGGATTCGCGAAGATTCAGAAATGCTTGAATTCAACTTGCACGTACGAATACCATTTGGCGAGAAAATGCAATAAAAGATTTGGCGTGAAATCTCTCTCTCTGTAGGAGAGAATGTATAAGGTACAGATGAAAAATAGATAAGTTTGTCAAAGAATAAATAAAGTGGAATATAAAAATGGCGATCAATCTTCATTTTAGTACCACAACAATGCTGGCCAGCAAGAAATAAGTCCACTTTTATGATCAAAGTACGCTTGAGAATTGAAAAAATGGTGTACGAGGTAGACTGCGAAATTGCTGAAAGTTCTCTTAAAAAATGCATTTTTTCCTTATCATGTTCAATATTTGTTATATCAAAACTAAATTTCGGTAAATTTGTATCCGTTAAAACTTCTGTTGGCAAATTCAACATTCTTTCTGATTTTGCTTGATTTATATGAATATATAAAAGGAAAATGATGACTTATATTGTTTAAGATACTACTTCTTTAAGTGAGGTTTCATCTTTTTCCGCTCAAATGTTATTTATTAAATTTCTGAAGAATTTTCAAAAGTTTTGATGAACAAATATTAATAAAATTCCAAGAAATTAGTTAATTTAAGTTAAAAAATGTTTGAAATGCATGCCCCTTTATATCATATTAAACAATTTTTCCATTACTATCATAGAAAATCAACAGCAACAACAACAAGAACTAAATACTTTTTTGATCTCTCTGCACGGAAAATAAAAAAAGATTAATTATCTTCCCTTTAATAATAATTTTATCACTGAAAGTTATCAAATCAGTTTAGATAAGTAATTCTCATTTCCGCTTCTAGGGTTACTTATGATTTATTAAAGTCTCGTAAGTAATCAGGGAAATGTGTCGTAACATATATAAAAATGCGTCGAATAAATGCGAATTTCGAAATTGATATTCATTAAACGTGATGGACTAAATACACCTATCCCCCGATTTACACGGCACTCGGTTTACACGATTTCACTTTTAAACGGTTTTTAAATTTGCACCGACCCGGAATTCATCTAGCATCTAATTCCTCTAGCATCGAACTTGAATCGCATCAACCACTATCGAGTGATGAAAGTGATATCATACCAATCAGGAATAAAAGATTGAGAGTCTACGAAAGTGATAACAGTAACTAAATTTCTTATTAAATTTTTTAATTTATATTTCTCGTTTCTATATGTAAAATGAATTGCATAAGTATACCTTATATTTTTGTTATTTTATAAATAGACAGTTATTTTTATGTTTTTAAGATATATTTAGTTTTATTTGACGTTGAAATAAATGACTGAATTATGCACATTTTAATTTGTTTTCTATTTACACGGTTTTACGTATAAGAATCGACGATTTCGATTTACACGGTTTTCTAAGGAACCTATCTTCAGTGTAAATCGGGGGATAGGTGTATATCCGATAATAATGATGTAAAATTAAAATTTCTAGAAAATTTAAAATAAGTATGATTAGAATAAATTATTTTCATAACCAATATACGTTCAAATTTGCAAATAAATTTTCACTAATAATAAGCATATAAAAAGGCCCATATTTGAATGTTTTGACAGTCAAATCCTGTAGAAAATTAATTCAAAATATGCCTTCTAGTAACATAATTTTCCATGAATAAATAAAATAATTCGCTACAATAGCAAATTTCAAGTTATCATATGAGAACATATTTATCTTAATTAATATAATTCATTAACCAGTTAATTTGGTTTGAAATAATCACAAGTCTTATTTATCGGTTTCTATTCTCTCTCTCTCGATATGCAACTTCCAAATGATAAACTATTTACTAATAAATTATTAAACATACTAATTTATGTAGAATTTTTATGAAAATAACATTTTTGTAAACACAAACGGTTGTTCTCTAATTTCTTAGATGATAAAACAGTTTTGTAATGTATTAATATTAGAACAGGAGTCAAATCCTTCAATATTTACTACTTAAGAATGAATGACGTGATGTTTTCCCACTGGGAGAAGATAAAATCCTTTTATCCAAACGCTTTTATTAAACAAGAATGAAGTGTTTTGAACATATTATTAAAATTAAATTATTTAATTTCTTCCAAAAAAAGTTACATTCCATGAAAATACCAGCTATGATATCACAGTTCTATGTCGGTCTTTTTAAAAATACATCTGCCGTTAAAGTAGCAAACGTAGTAATAAAGCAATACTGGTAAAAGCAGGTCAACCTTTAAAAAATGCATCTGATTTTAAAGAAGCATTCATAATAAGAATGCAATACTGATAAAAGAAGGTAAAGATATATGCTATTAAAAGATATTGATGAATATTGCCATTTATGCTTTATTCATTACATGTATGATTTTGAGCTTCAATTACTCATTGAGTACTCGATCTTCAAAATTACCTAACTAAAAACAGTATCATGTTCTCACATGATAAAAAAATTAGGAAGGCAATACGAAGGACTCCAATTTAGGGGTGAAATTGGTAAGCAGACTTCTGGTTGAGGAATGTTACTGAAAGATAATTATTCCTTCATTTGAATATTAAAATTTGCATTTTTAGTGATACTTGCTACTAAAAGTTTCTATGCAGGCACATATTAATTCTATTCAAATGAGCGCAGTTTTAAAATTATAAATTGTCAAAAATATAATATCAAAATAAATAAGCATATTTGTTTATATAACAATTATTCGAATAAATAAATAAATAAATTGATAAAAAAACTCGTCTTCAATTTAGATGCATAATATTGTTTAGCGACAAGCAATAAATCACCTTTTTTTGAAAGGCATTAGGAAGTAGAGTAAATATTTTACTAAGCAGACTGCAAAATAGTTGAATATTCAGAATAAATTCTATTCTAATTCTTGTTTATTTAGCTGACATTACTCCATTTTTCGAATTAAAGGAGTTGATGGCAGTTAAAAATAAGGCAATAAATATTTTAATGCGATGCATTATGCTGTTCATTTAATTCAATAAACAAAGCTTCTATTTCTAGAATATGCTTTTGTTTCAGACTTTAAATAAACAATTTGGAAGTAGAAAATTCTATTAGAGGTATTATAATTCTTAAGAGAAACTTAAAACAGATTAAAACGAAATTATTCCAGTTCAAATATAATTTTAACAGTAGATAGAGTACTGCATAAGTTGAAACCATAAAACTGTTTTAACAATCAGCGCATTAGAAAAGCGTTTGTTTGAATACGGTTTATTATTTATTTTCAGGAAATAGAAAATATAATGTATGTTTTTACATTGAATAACATTAATAAATTACTTATTTTGTACAGAAGCTTTTAAACTTATATATTTTTGCTTTTCTTTCAGACAGACTGTCAAATTTGTGCAGTGAAACTTTGCAATAAATATTTAAAAATATGAAAAAAATCAATGAATTTCAATGTACTTGGTAGAAAAATGAAAAAGAAATTATTTATGTAAATTTGATGGGTTTTATTCTGATAGGATAAATATATTTTCACCAGAAAAAAACAGAAACTAATTTCATTTTAAATTATTTGATTGTATCTATTGTATATTCTTTTTTAGATTTATATTTATTTTAAGGTTCAGAGCATCGCGTTTGACTTCTGATAAAACATATTTTTACGTGTCCAATATCTCGAGGTTTACTACGTATTTACAATCTTGCTGTAGATATCAGAAGCCATATTTTATTTATTTAGAGTTTTACTTTTTTAAGTTAACGTGCTTATAACACATCGATGGATAAAAAAGCAAAAATACATATAAGTTATTTCAGAAAGGTCATTTACGAACTCAAGTGTATAAAATAAGAGTTCATAGATTAAAATTTCGGGATCTAATTTTTTAAAAGTAAGATAAATATGACTAAGTAAAAATTGCATGCAAGTTCAGATCGTATCATTCATTTAATCATTATTAGTTTAAAGACAAACTTATTTAGTAATGGAAAAAATGAACAGTTGAGAAATATTATTAAATGCTTAACGTCAACTTATTTGCAATACTTGGAAATTAAAAAATTAATCAAAATAACATAAGTATGCTCCACGAATATAATTAATGTTATATTGTAAAGCTTAATAAAAATTAATTTTGGAAATATGCCTTCATTTTTACGCTTCGTTGCAGAATTAGTACCATATTTAATGGATATCTGATTTAATTATTAATTATCAACCTGATTTTATTTATTTTTGGTGCAGGTAGTGGGTGCCACAACAGCTGCAGGAAAGTTGTGTTTTATTTTTCGTCATCGGGTCACCAATGAAGCTATTTTGGTGATGGCGAGGACTGAACTAGCAACTTTAGGGCTCGTAGCCGCGTAAATGACCACTAGACAAAAGTGATCACTTCTGTCTGGAGGTTGTTATCTGTTTTATGAAGCTATATTACAGATTTGATAGATTTATGTATAAGTTTCAAAACTATAGGTAACTCTACTTCTTGACAACTGCAGTTAAAAGGATAGGTTCATGAGAATGTATAAAGGAATTTAAACTACTATCTGAATTTTTATGGCATTTTTATCTATTACATTTAATGCTAATTCTTTTACTCAATGCAAATAATAAATACAATTAAAAAGCTTTTCATATCAAATATATTTTATTGATCCTAAAAATATATCCAAATTCTTTGTAAAAAATTAACTTATGAGTCATTTTTTTTCAGCGACTGAAAATTGAAAGAAAAACTTCTTGCAGGTAGAAACAACAACAACAACAAAAAAATAACGAAGTTAAGCAATGTATCACAGTTATTTGGAAATGAAACAACCACTGTTTTCTAACTATTAATTGCCATATGAATTATTTGTAATTCACTGTGATTTTCTAATGAAATGATTCCTTTTGTGTTATAGTTAAGAAATATCAGAGAAGAGGTAATTTAATGAGATAATCTAAATCACAGAGAGTCATGGAAAATGAACATCATAATATATATTGTTCTAGTTCATTCAGATGATTATTTTTGGTAGTTATTGATCTGTGATAGCAAATTTTTTTGATATTTCTCAAAATTAAGGTTAAAATTATATTTCTTAATTATTAATTCTCTAATCATGGTTAAGTAAATGATTTGATGTGCTGTTTTTTTTTTAAATTTAATTTTATTGATGTTGAGATTTTGATGCATAAAACCACAGCCAAATTAAAGCTCATTGAAATTATATAATTCATACTTAGATATATCTATCCCTTAATAAGCTGAAGATGAAGAAATCGGTTACAATGGAATATGAATTATAATCTTGAAAATGATGAAAGATATGAGAAAAAAGATCTGTGACAAAATTGGATGAAAAAACATCGTGAATGCAATAAATGCAAATCCACCTTTTGTTTGATGGTGATTTCTAACACTTTTATGCAAAAAAGAGTTATAAATAATATTATATAATTAGTAATCAAAAAAATATTTTTAATTTCAGTGTGAGGTACAATGCACATGTGGAATTTTTTTTCGGTCTTTCCTTATATGATCATTAGATGCTGCATAATATGTTTGGAATATTGAAAGTAAACATATCATTTATGGGCTTTATTCTTAGCCTTGTTGCAATCAAGGTTGCTTTGTACTAAATTTAAGACATTCTACAACTTTATCTGCAAATATGCAATTTTTTTTCTCGTTTCTTATTTTGCTTTCAAGAAAATAATACTAACTCCATTGCTTACTACCAGGTAGCACTATTAACCGATCACACTTGGATACATAAAGCTACTTTATTATATTTAAACACCAAGTTTGTGGCAAAAATGATCGCCAACTTTAAATCAATGTGAAGTTAAAGACTTGAACTCATACTCCAATATATTAAATAAATATCACAAAACATAGAAATAAATAAAAATACGCATTAATTCTTATGAGTTATAAAATATGAGAAATCGGATACTTGTATAAAATTAGAAGAATATAAATGAACAAACAAAGAAAATAAGATAAATGGCTTCTAAACACTGTTAAAACAACATTGACTAAATGTATTATTCGCTTATTTAATTCCAAAAGAGTTGATAAACATATTTTTGAAATGTTAGCTTAGTGCAATGTAGTCCAAAGCAAACAACAGTTTCAGTAACGAAACAAACGCGACAGGAAATGCTTTATAAATCATTAAAAGCACCACAATAAAGCCATTGTAATATTTGCGAACATTCCCGCTTGGGTTGTTAATTTTATTTACTGCAAACCATTGTTTAGCTTTTGAAGAATTGCCAAATTTCGCATACAAATAAATAAGTTTGAATAAATCATAATTTTAGAACAAAATAAATGTCATTATAAATTCTAGATTAAGCAGAGAACTGAAAGTGAAAGAGTAAGATTTCTTTTGTAAAAATGCGTTATTCAAAATAAACTAAGAAAAGACAAATGCAAATTTTATATAGATACAGAAATATGGTAATTTAATGAAGAAATGTAGCATTTCGACGAGGAGAAGAGATATACTTAATTCTTATGTCATACATTTTCTACCGTATCTACTGTTACAGTAATATATATATATATATATATATATATATATATATATATATATATATAGCAGTTGCGTGGCTGAATAGAATTTTTTTTTTACATTTTAAACTTCAGATTTATTTCTTGAGGGAGACATATTATGTATAAGTAACGAGAGTGAAACTGACGTCCGTTCACCTCTGGACGCAAAAGCAGAAATAAAAAATGAAACAAAAATTTTTCACTTCAATGGTTTTTGTAAAAATAATTTTATAGAAATTTTTTTTGACGCTGACTTGGAATTTCAGGTACTTTTAAAAGAATGTGGTAAACATTAATGACTTTTATACTTAACTCAGAACGTGAGAACCTGCAGAATTAACAGTTTAACTTAGCGGGTGTTCAATTAATTAAGTAAAATATTAAGAATTAGATAAGGAAAAAAGAGAAACTTTTAGAATGAAGTAATATGGTATAATTTACAAAACAACTTAGGAAATTAGTTGGGATTTAAATTAGATTAAGAGATATCAGTACATATACGAGTGTGAATCCAAAAAAAAAAAAACTTTTACAAGTAGCAGTAAAGAAAGTAAAATTGTGGATGGGAATATTGTAACTCAGAGGGGAGACACATTGCGCATGTTGTTTTAGACTGGTCATTCGAGGAGATAGTATTAATACTTAAATCTAAAACAGCTGCACTAATGGCAAGAAGTCTAGAAAAGTGGTTTCTCATAGAGATGCGAGTCGTGATATGATTTCTATGGGTCAATAATGTGTTCTCGTCAGACATTCATAGACATATCGTTGAAGAGTATCGGGTTGAAGAAATGAGTTGACAGCTGAATGTGAAATGGTATCGTTCTTTTGAAGCAGGCAGAGAAATTGCTGGAAACGTTTAGGTGGGAGGTCTGAACCCCCCCCCCCCCTTTCATATAGTTCTGATTTTACTTCCAGTGACTATTTCTTTCTCCGATATTGAAGAAACATTGATCTATAACAAGGTCTGACTATGAATTTCAAAAAGGTGCCGAGAAATTGCTCAATAACCAAGACATGATTATTATTCAGATAGGTTAAACAAATTGGTCCAGAGGTGTGATAAATACCTCCACAAGTTTGGTGAATCTGTAGAGAAGTAATCGTCACATATGTCTCCTAATTACCATTTGTATCCTATGTGAACTGTTAATTGATAAATTTTCCTCTGCCCTGTGAGCGTTTTTTGAATTACCCTTCGTATATAAAGATAAAAAGAAGAAAATACTGTGAATAATTATTCTGTGTTAGATTGCAATACCATTTGTTCTATTTGTGGAAACTATATTAGATGGAATGATCATTTTGGTTTGACGCTTGAATATACTTCAATTTAAAATATTAAAATTCAGTTATAGTACTCACGCAGCAATGACGAAGAATGTTGAGGAAAATTGAAAGCGTTATGTGTAAAAGAGGAGTGGACACAAGTGATAGAATTTTCTCCTTTAAGCATTTAAAGTCATTATATTCATTACATGTATGTGCAAGATTTTTTAAGGAATTTCTCACAAATAACACACTTTCGTTTTATTTTTAACAAAATACAGAATGTAAACTATGAAACAAGTGTTTCGGATTAGTAATTTTAACTAACAAAAATGAATTATAAGCGTTTTCGACATAACTAAAAATATTACAGTGGAAAAATAATTTTTTCAGAATCTCAAAATTAAAAAAAAAAGTATTTTTAGTAATGCCAAATTTTTATCTTATATCTTTTATTCCTATTTTAATCAAATATTTTAAATATATGAAACTTATTCTATAACAATACATTTCCTAGTTGAAGTTAAATTCAAACAGCTCTCTTTGCTGTTACTAATATTTCATCCCGGGCTTTTACCATCATTGTGGTCGAAATATAAAGATTCAGCTTATTTTTCTAAATTATGTATGTTTCAGTATAAGTCAGGCTTTTAATAATTTTTTCGCTCTTAAAAGCTAGAGAAGTTTTACAATTTTTGAACTGCTTCTATTTTAATACGCTGTTTCTTTGCCATGTGTTGTAATTAGATATACGAAGATGTAGACATAATATTAAGGCATTGGGAAGCACAATAAACAGAACTATGTCAGAGTTTTGAAATAATATGTTATATGTTCATCAAAATTTAAGGCTTAAAATATTTTTTTGATGAAACCAATGAAATTTTCTACAACAATCATTAATCTTTTTTCACCAACTAAGCAATTTTTTTTAGCTGTTGAAAGCCAGAGAATAAAATTCTATTTATATTTGAGTAGCTTACAAGAAAAATGAAAAAAAAAAAAAAAAAAAGATGGTGAAAGTTTTTGAAAACAGATATTTACCTTTTTAATAGCGCTATGATATTACGGATTGTCTCCATCAAAAAGGTTCATATACGTAATGGATATAGCATTTATAAGTCAATTATAATAGCCCTTTTCAATGTTGGAAAATTTAAACATAAAACTATATTAAACCAATTTGGCTGATTTTTAGTGTAATCATTACACCTGCAAATCATCTATCTAGGAAAGCCTAATCTGAGATTTAATCATAATATTTGTATGTCTGTACTCAGATGTAATCGATAAAAAATAACTAATGTAATAGTTTTAGCATTTAAGAAAATTTTAGGAAAAGCCTCATTTAAAGTATTTCATGAATATTTTGTAATGAATCATGGGCTTTAAGGGCTTTTAATTTCATTTAAATTAATATTATATTTTCAATTATTTTCCACCTTCGTAGTCATAACAAATTTTTATGACGAAAAGTAAGAAATGAAATTTTATTGAGCTCGGGCTTAGACAATCAGACAATAGTTTAATAGTAATCATTAATTAATATTCTATACAATATTTTCCATTCTAATTTTGAATCAACTTAAGAATTTAAGCAGAAATATTTCACTATGTAATATCAAACTAGTATGTTCCTTCGTAAAAGCGTTAAAATTTTATTTAACAATTACGGTTGGCAATTTTTGTAATGGCATAGCAATACGTGACTTCAATAAAATGTTAAAAGCATTCTACTCCTTTCTCTAGGGATAGAAGTTACTTTCACTATTTTCAAGAATTTGTTTTCGCTTTGTTTCTTTTTCAGTGCTAATTCCTATCTGTGGTGAATTCATTATTCTCTCAAAAATAGTTTTTTAAAATTCGTTTTACAAAATTGCTGGTTGAATCTTTTTTTGTGATCTATTTATCTTTTATAACGAGTATTTTTTACAACAATTTCAAAATACTTTTAAGGAAACAAAAAACCAAAAGCCGTACTTTTGTTGAAAAATGCACAAGTAAGAATATTATTCTCGCTGCAAATACATAAAGTATTGAATTTAATTTTTAGAAGAGATTTGGAAATAAAAAGAAAATGTTTATACCTAAATCTAATATTTACTTTTGTAAAATAATTATTTATCCGAACATTGTAAAACTTAAGGGATAAAAACATAAAAATTCATTACCATCTGTTTTCCCCATAATGAGAAAATCCTCTGAAAGCAGATTGTTTTGAAGAATGTCCTATTTATAAAATTAATATTTACAATTTAAATATAATAATAATAATATTTTTAGTTACAAAAATTGCAAAAATAATATAATTCATGTAAACTTAATAATTAACTACAATGAATAATGCCTTTTTTAATGATTTTGCCATTATTACTATCCAAACGAAAATAATGACCCTATTTATAGTTAAAATCTACTGAAATTTCTTTTGTTAGCCTTCAAGCGAATTAAAATTTTCCACTATTATCAAATACTGTAAATAGAGGAAGAAAATTGGTTCGAAGGTGCCAAGTCAAGATTTTTCCAATAGGTGAGGAAATAATCCTTGCGGGGTTTCAATGACTTTTGTGGGTGTAAGAAAACATATGTTTAAGATTAGTATGTTAAAATATCACCTCCTTATGATTAATCATTCCTGGACGCTTTTGATTTATAATTTATTTAACTTTCAAAATTTAGCTACTATAATTAACCAAATCTTATTGTTTTGGTTAGATGGCAATTGCTTATGGTAAAAAAATGCTTTACTAATTCAAGAAACAAATTAATTAAAAAATGACCAATTTTCTTTGTTTTTGAATAGTAAATCGATTGTGAAAAAATGACTTATTTTATTGATTTTTTTTCGTTAATTAGGGAGATGACTAATAAAACCAAGCTGCATCAATTTCTCATAAACGATCGGATTTGTTTGAATTCATTTATTATTTTATGAGGGGCAATATATTCAATATTTGTGATAGCAAATTTGATTTATTGTTTACAAGCAACTGTTCAATTAGTCTTCAACGTTAATTTTCTACATTTGAATTTCCACGAACCATTCAGAATTATTTTTTTTACTTGCAACATTGACACCGATTAAAGAGCATATATTTTTTGTGGCGCTAAACACCATTCCTGTTTTTGTGGTATGCATTTTTAGAATTAAATGCCAAAATGACTTTTTTATTCATTCTTTTAACCCTTACACCAAACAAAAACAAAAATAAATAAATGTTAATAGCGAAAGATACAGATATTGTTAAAAAATATCATCTACCAGAAAACATCTAACTTAAAATATAAAGTAAAGAATTACTAAGTGGAATTTTTCTGTTAGATCAATAACAGCCAAAATATGCAATATTCTTCAATCTTTCCCTATAAGAATAGCAATCCTCGTGTTACGGCCCGAAATTCGGTGGCAACATATCGAGACCAGAGTAAGCAGATATGTCATACTGTCATTTTCTACAATAACTGCTATAATGTTGTGTGTGCAGTACTGGCATCCATAGTTAAAATTCATAAAAATAAGATACAAATGTACTCTCGAGAATTTAAATATTTTTGCATACAGTATATTGTAAAGAATTTTGAAGCTCCTATCTTAATAATCTTACCGATTTTTTTACTGATTTGATTTTTCTGAAGATAAATGCTTCCTTCGAAATTTTCTAAATATAAAATAGTAAAAATGAGAAAAAAAACTTTTTAGTTTTAAAATACTATATTTTTAACTAAGATAAGCTGGGAAGTAATATCATATTTCCCATTTGAAATTTAAATATTTCTTTAAATTTACAAATAAAACCATGCCTGAGTCTGGCTGAATCAAAGTAGCGAATTTTTGCTCATATACATATTTAAGTTTTATATTAAAAAAGTTTGCTGAAAATGCATTGGGGGGGGGGTATTTTTTTAACCTTTATTCTTGGTAAAAAAGTAAAAACATTGTGTTGTTTCTTTTAAGTTTTATACTTACTTTGGTGAAACTTTTGATAAATATTTATGACCGTAACATTCACTTTTGAATTCTGAAGCCAAACAGTGCAGTTGACAATGTTGGCTTCTATAGAGAAGATTTTTTTGTTGTTGTTGAGTTAGATCTACATGAAACTTCAAGATGCAAAAGAAATATTCAAGGGAGAAAAAGACGCCCTTAGATGAGCTGAACACTCTAAGAAACTTCGGCTAAAAAATGTCACTGAATGTGCCCTTGGAATATCTAAGTAATCTCATTTGCATGACATGAAAAGTTAAATATGGTTTTACATTTTATAATATTTTAATTACAAAAATATCCTTTGGGTATCTTATATAAACTTTAATCCATATAATATGATTTTATATAAAAGCAAAATACTTTTAATAATCAATTTTTGTTAACAATTGAATTTTTTTTATTTAGTTTTTATAAACACACACACACACACACACACACACACACACACACACACACACACATACACATTCATTCATACACGCAAACACATATTCATTTGATAATTATCCTTGCCAATTCAAAATATTTCAAGATATAAATATCTAGTAGAATTCCTCTTACTTCTAATAAAATGTCAATGAAAACCTTTTTCAAATTACACTAATTTTTTTATATAAAGGTTTTACCGAAACGTTTATCCACTCATTTCAGTAATAAGTAGCTCATTGTCGGATGATTTCTCAGTGCTGGGTTCACTGATCCTATAATATATTTTTAAATTATAGTTTGCATACATGGAATAAATTACTATCTAATTATTTTGAAAATTATAAAATAGTTGCATTTATTTGCATAAAGTGCTTCTTATTTAGAAAATTATTCATCACATAAACCGATACAAAAATTACATTATTAAATTGATTTTAAACTAGTATATGTTATCCCGCAATATAACTCTTAAGGTGAATTTACACTGAATACTTTAAAAACTGCTTCAGCGATACTCTGTAGGAGAAATAAAAAAACAATAACATTTCTCCATATATTTATTAATTAACATGATACACATAACTGGGCATGTCAACATATAATAACATTCTCTAAAACTAAACATATGCATCACGCCTTTTATTGCTTTCATGTCCAGGATTAAACTTCAAAATTAAATTATCCTGCTTCATTTCAAATGCATCATAAGATAATGAGTTGATTTCTTTTGTATTATCTTCGGATTTTAATGGAACATTATATAAATAAATTTTTTTACTAAGAAAAAATTAAACAAATTGCTCCTTGTATACTTTACTCTTTGCTAATATCCCACTAAAATGTTAAAGTATATGGGATATAATTTCAATGATATTGTAGCAGTTTTTAAAAAGAGTGTAAAATGAAAGTGTTTTTCTTTTGGGATTCAAATTACCTTAGAATTTATTCAATATCAGACATTGAGAAAAATTAATGGATGTGCACTGTTACTGCTATGTACTGCTTTAAATAATTAACACCTACCCATTCAAAACGAATCACTAGGTTTTGAAAGGGAAAATTCAAGTGATAAATTCTCCAAAAATTAATTCAAGTACAGCTCCAAAATTGTGACAATATGTATGCATTGATTTGAATAGTAGTTTCTACAATATTCTACTGAACTAAATGTAGAGATAGCAAATCATCGTGAAATGCCTGCAATCGATTTTCTTAAACTGACATATAATTGATGTTATGTAAGCAATAAATGGCTAAGCATTTGGTTTCATGGGATCCAAGTTAGTTTAAAATGGTTATTTACTATATTAACTATACTCATAGTAATGACATATATGAAAGAATGGACAAAAATAAATAAAATTATCATACATCAAAAAGTTTTTTGTTGTTATATTTAAAAGAAAACATATTGAAAGTTTGTAATATTTAAGTAGTTACCACACATTTTTATCATTAAATAAAAAAAAAAACTTACCATTAATAATGTTTAACACCACGTTTATAATAAGAATAAATCATCATGATTAGATTAAAATACCACAGTATTAGCTCGAAAATAGAATAAAATACCGAATGAGAAGTTCAAAGAACAAGGAAAAAACGGGTTATTCACTGCTATGCCAAGCATGTAGTAATGAAAAGATTATAATGGATTTTTATAGACCTATATAATTTACCCATTAAAACACTTAAAATGATGATTGAAAGTGAATAATAACATCTTATTAATAAATTAGCGTTTAGCTTAGCTATATTAACATTCTGTTTTTTAAAGTAACTTTAGAGCTAATTCGGGGTAATTTTGAGATCTGTCAGATGATGAGGTCTACACCTGAGCTGGCACCACCCTCTCCACACCAGACCAGTCAGGAGGACGTTTGTTCCGAAAGGATTCAACGTGTACCAGATCCTCTTACACGACGTTTCTTTAGTGGATCTCGAACCTGAAATCCTCCGGTTCCGACTTTACCACCAGGGGCACCACTGATGCCAGGAAATCCGGGAGAAAAGCAACAGGAAAATTTCAATTAAATTTCTTTAAATTTAAAGAATTGCAAAAGAATAAATTCATGATTTATTATGTCGAGTTTAACTAACACTCCTGGGACTTTTTTAATCTTAGTTTGAATTCGGAAAGTTAGAAAGAATTTCTTCATTGCTGATATGAAATCAATAAAAAATATTTTATATTTTCAGTATATTACACAATTATGATATACTATTTTAAATATTGTTTACAAAACAATTCTTGATTTTTTATTTTATGTTGATTCCGTATTAAATCGTTGTATAAATTAAAAAGTCTGACAGTATTATGTACAATAGAACGGGGGGGGGGGAAACTGAACCAACTAATAATTAATGAATACAAATTAAGTATTATTTTCGTTGCTTATTTACACTAGGTTAGTAATGTACGATAATTTTCATTCCATATTCTGCGTGATGATTTATCATTTTTTTTTCATTACACATGTCCTGGAATTCGAAATTGAAAATTCATCAGTAAGAATACTATTGCGTGATATAATTCTGTTGGATTTATGTTTAAAAAATTATTCGTCTAGACAATAAAGAATTTTGGAGCCATCAGTAGGCACTTTGTCGCCATTTTACCATCAGTGGCACAGATAATGAATACGCTTTTGTTCAGTATTATCTAATACTGACAATATATTTCCTGTTTCAATGATAAGAACTACTACAAATAAATAGTAAATCAACAATAATAATAGTAAAACAAAAAAACTGATTTGGCAGATAAATATTGAAAAAAGACCGAAATTATTAATATAACAGAATATTTCTAAAATAATTATGTAGTTAGTAATTGGCCTGAAAATGTAAGCTGGAGCATCACTGTGGTGAAAATATTTCAAAATTGTATGTCATTCAATCGCGAAGTCTGAATCCTAATTTTAGTTTTATCTTTGGTATCCATGGCGAGGCTTAAAGGCAACAAATATTGACTCATAGCATATTTATGAAAAAAACAAATAAAACGGCTTATGATTATCGTACTAAATCAATCATTATTATAACTACTTCAGAGTACACGCAATGACTAAATGAAAAAAATTATTGGTTTTTTGGCCTGTGGGAAAGACTGTGTAATGCGGTAGAAGTGAATAAATACATGACTTTGTAATTAATTTTAAAATTAATTCCGTTGAATAATTATGGATTTCATATATTTTACAACAAAAAGATTATTATTTTTCTAATTAATATTGAACAAATCAATTAAAGATATAAGAAATATTATATAAAAATACGTGGGGTGATCCAAAAAAAGTTTACATGCAGCAGTGTTTGGAAAGTAGAAATTGAAGATGGGATTATTGATACCCAGAATGGAGAGACATGGCTCTAGTTGTCTTAGACCAGTCGTTCGAGCAGAGAGTGTTTAATACTTACATCTGGTACAGCATCAGAATAAGTCTAGAAAGGTGGTCTCACCTTTCACAGAGATGCGAGCCGGATATGATTTCTGTATGTCAATAATGTGCCCCCATCGGACATTCATAGACAAATCGGAGAAGCGTATGGGGGCGAGGCAATGAAACCTCGGAAATGTGAGAAACCGCAGTATGGAAAGATTTCGGTGAGTGATTTGAAGCACCCCTATACAACCCTTATTTGGCACCCAGTGGCTATTTCATTTTCCGAACCCGAGTTCATATCAGACGGTAATTTTCAAAAGGGTGCCAAGAATCGGCTCAATAGCCAGGACCTGATTATTATCAAGATGGACTAAACAAATTCGTCCAGCGGTGTGATAAAGACCTCGACAGTTTTGACGATTATAGAGAGAAGTGACCGGCACATTGTCTCTTAATTACCATTGTTATCTTGTGCCTATTGTAAATAAAGCATTTTTGTTTTGCTTTGTAATCTATTTTCAATCACCCCTGGTAAACAATAGTCAGACAGATGTTACATTAAAATCTAAATTAGAACTTTTTCAAACTTCCAGTCATTATTAATAAAATTAAGGATTTATATTTTAAATGTACATACAGTTGTTTTGACATTTTCTTTTAGTTTTTAGTTATAAATTATAATATATTAAAAACTATATATCAATTTAAATAATAATATCAATAATCTTTAAAATCCTTTCCATTAAATAATACTCGTTTCTTTGGATTCATGCTGAAAATAAGTTATATATCAATACATAAATTACGTTTGAAACAATTACACTTATTGAAAATGAAATTAAAAATTAATATTGAAAATATACTGAATTCTGCATTCCCTTACTTTGGATATAAATCACTTTATTAATAAAGCCGGATTATAATTTTTCTCTCTCAATAAATTTAAATTGAAGCATACCATTGAAGCTTCTTTACACATTGTACATATTTCTATTTATTAAAATATTTGATATTAAATTGCTATGAAAATTCAGTGAAACAATGGTGACATTAATATACAGCATTAATTTTATAGTAATAAATATTTATTTTATGAGTATTTTATTATGAAGATATATTGTTTTCAATAAATGATATTAAATTGTGCTAAAAATACATTGAAATAAGAGATAAAATATGATAAATTTTTAGCTTATGTAATAAATGTATAAATCTTGATTTATATATACATATATATATATATATATATATATATATATATATATATATATATATGTGTGTGTGTGTGTGTGTGTGTGTGTGTGAGAGAGAGAGAGATTTTCAAATTCACATAATGGTAAATAAATGTTTAAAAGTAACTGTAAAGCAATAATTTACATCCTCAGTTTCGTTTCGGATTTTTTTATTTTAATGCTCCTTGTATTTCATACGATCGCTACTAAATAGTAAGATTTCTGCTTCATCACACAAAGTTACACAATCCCATTGTTTTGCAACACAATTAATAGAGAATTTTCCAGTTTAAAGCTTTCAATCTTTGGTTGGATTTCAAGAGGATTTTTTCCGTAAATTCTTGCATTTGGACTATATTTCTGCAGTCTGCATCAAATAATCTTTGTATTCATAATGCAATGAACCATTTCACTTGCTTTCATAAGATTTTTTTTCTATCACACAAACACTGGCATTTATTATTCTATCATTAATTGGCATTGGGCACCTTTCCCTATTTTTTCCAGTTAGGTGTGGCAGTGACTGAGTTTCTTTATAAACTTTAAAAACTTAGAAAAATCGCCCATAGTTAAATTTTCATATTTTGTTTTCTAATTTCATCATAACGAGTCTAATATAATATAATAGTAAACATTCCTATCAACTTTTTTGAAGGGGTCAATAAATTTTTTACATTATTTCTTTAATTTATTTACATTTTGAAAACAAATGAAAAAATATAATTAAAAAATGCAGACTTATAACAACCATAAAAAATTGTAGAACCTCTTAAATTTAACCTATACCACGAAACGCAGCATTTTATTAACAACAAGATCTCACTTGATTGACTGTCAAAGCAATGATACCTATTTGACTACGTTCAGACCAAGAAAAGATATACCTTATTATATAAAAGTTTTAATAAATAAAGATAAACCCACTTTATTATGTCTTATTCGTACAGTTTAAAAAATAATAAGTGAATATAATGTAAAGAATTACATTCTTGATTAATTTAACCTTAAAATGACATGCAACTTCATGATATTACTGCAAATACATTGCTTTCATGCGTTATTAAATATCTAAAATGCACACCTTTCCAAGGGAGTTTGTTTCCTCAATTTGAAATTTACAATATTTATATACTTTAGTGGTAGACGATTATAAATATGTAATGGATTTAAAAGCGGTAAACAATGCAATAGGCAACACAGTAATATTAAAGCTGTTTCATACGATGCTACAGCCTATAGAGAAATGTGATTGCTCATAATATCAAACACGCATTTATACTGTGACATCAACATTTTGGGTGCAAGATAATTTAAGATTTCCATGGTTAGGCTGATTTCAAATGGTGTATGTGACAAAAACATGAATTCATTCTTTTAATTTAATTGGTTTCAAAATAAGAGAAGGGTTTATGATGAAGGAATATCCTGTAAAGTCAAAATTAAAACATAGAGTAGCAAACGATAATTTTAAAATTGAGATGTCGTGTTAACATTATATATATATATATATATATATATATATATATATATATATTGTATATTGCCGCGTAATTCCTCTGTGCATCAACTATGGATATCTATAAATATTGTAAAATGATCATTGCTGACATTTATTGTTAAACACTGACATTCAGGTGATATCCGTTCTTCAGAATAACATTATTATTATAGATTTAAAATGAATATTTGACATTTTTTATATTTTCATATATGAAGTATAATATAGATAAAAAAAATTTCTTCAAAATTTTCAAATTCAAGATCTTGATAAATCTCCACACGATCAGATATTTATGAGACCAAAAAAACACTTCTGGAATTATAACTACTTGTGAACATGATTATGCAAAACTATTCCGAATTAGACAGATAAAATTTCGAATATAGAATTTGAACTACATTTGTAGATTTCTATGAAATTATGAACTAACTACCTTCAGAAAAAAACTGTCTGCACAATCCCAGTTACAAATGGAAACAAGAACTACAATCTGGATAAATTAAATTTAGCTCTATGATTTAACAGAAAAATTAGAGTTCATCAAATAGTTATCTATCTATTGGTCTGTACTGAATGCATGTAAATACGATAATTCATAAATGTAAGAGCTCAAATCAATGGAATTACTACATACGTCGTCATAGATTTGTAGTTTCTTGTAAAAAAATTTGTTTAGGGTTCAATGAATAGAATGAAACCGGCGTCCTGGGACAGGGTTGTAAATCCACCACCCCTGATCTGGGCGTTTTGGGTTGTAACTCGGTTGAGGTATGGCTGTTCTATCTGTGAGATGTGTGAATATGCCATCCTGTAAAACGAGGTATGCAGGCGAACGTCATGCGTCAGTCGCAAAATCGTTTTCTTGGTTCTAATCGACAGTACTAAAAAACAAGACATCTCTGACTTCGATCAGCGGGACTTGTCCATGGCAAGTACCACCGAATACAACAACATCAATAGAATAAAAAAAATTGAAAATTCAAATCAAATTTTTGGAAACATGAACATAAATCACATACCAGAGGAGTTTAATGACTAAAAATAATTGTTACGATCATATGATAGATTTATTAAAAATCCTAGATTCAAGTCGAAGATCACCATCATCATCATATTTAGCTTGACAAGCCAGGATGGGTCAGTGTCCTACTCTGAATTGTGTTCCATTGCATTCTATTTTTGACACTTGTGTGCCAGTATCTTTCTTGAATAACCAGGAAGTGTGTCTCCACTGATTCCATCCATCTCATTTTGGGTCTATGCCTTTTCTTACTTGTTAGAGGTTTATGTAAAAGAATTTTTTGATTTGGAATATATGAATTCATCCGATTTATTTTTATGAACCTTATAGTACCTGCTTAACTAGAGGTTTTATATAGCTCAAAGTTATATCTTCTTCTCTAAACATTGTCGATCTGTATCTCACCAAAAATAGCTCACAGAATTTTTCTTTCAAAAAGGGCTATTTTATTATCTCCAGCTTGGATCGGGGTCCAGTCCTTTGGACCTTAGGTAAGTGTTGTTCTAATTAAGTTTTTATATAGTAAACATTGTGAATATATTAATAGTAGTGAAGATTTGAAAAAATCTTTTTAGTTCGTAAAAGTCTTTATTTGCTTTCAATAGACGACATTGAATCTCCCTGATTATGCTACTGTCAACTACAACTACAGAACCAACATAGGTGAAACTTAGGACCATTTGAAATTTGTGGGAACCAATTTCTAGACTGGATTCTTGAGGGATTCCATTACTTAGTGCAGGCATGTATCAAATCAAAGATCAATGTTTCACAAATACTGTTTGCCAAAACCATGTAAAGCCTTTACTGCTCTACGTAAGGTCTGCAAATTTACACGGATAGCAAGAAAGCATGTGAGAAAGTTTCGGAGTGATCACTCCTGATGGCTCCCAGCTGGAAGGGAGCAACTCGAAATAAAGATGAGAAGCTTTCGGCATGGTGGTTGGCTCTTGTTACCTTGTTTGGTACATGAAAAGGTAGGGAACTGGATCCTCTCATTGATGATAGAACTTACTTCCTTTGGGAAGTTGTCCTGAGGCCAGTGATGGACTTAGGACAGAACCACAATTCCCGACATTATTGCTGAAAGGGCGATTCTGTCATTTAATTTTTTATTCGTGTGCCTTTTAGATGGATCAGAGAGTCAGTGATGTTTTTTACTCACGATGACTGCATTTCATTTCTCACAGTAAAATAATTATACAAAAATTTCATCTTGAAAGAAGAATTCTCCAAGTTTCTTGAATAAGAAAGAAACAATTAAGAAGTAAGAAAAAAATAGTTGAAAAATTGATTCCATATACAAATTGAATATTGAAAACCTAATTTTTATTCAAAGCTTAAGTTATTTTCATGTATTTTTTATATCTAAGATATTTGTACAACAACTTTGAATAAATGAAAGTATCTAGAAAAGTTCTTGCGCTCGAAAAATACATTTACACATCGAATACAGCCTATGCTTATACGCACATCGATGATACGAATATTTTAGTTAAAAGCTTAAGATTTTTTGTGTGTGCATATTTTCTGCTTCCTGTACAAGATGCCTATGCATCAACCTCACATTAAAGAAAATACTTTGGAAACTTCTTGGTCTAGAAAAACACATTTTAATGGAGAAGCTACAGAATAAGCTATCAACTTTCTCCACCACTCAAATCAAGAAGTTTCGAGAAAATCAAGAGAGCAATTACTCAGATCTCGGAAAGTGGTGCTTCCTTTTTGCCTGACAGTGTCACGAGAAGTGAAATTTTTAATGAAATCGGGGACTTCAGCCTGCATTTAATTGCATTTTCCTGGCGAGAAACGTTGTTTTTCTTTCACTTTCATCGACTTACTTAGCAACTTTCGATAAGAAATTGCAGAAAAAAAGATTAAAAGTAAAAAAAATCTTTAAAGAGATGTAAAAAAAATGTCTGTCGATTTATCGAAGGAATATGTTTCTAACTTCAGCAAAACACCTTTTCCATTTGATCTTAATATAGAACAGAAACTTTCCGTCATTATTTTTCAACTTTATAAATAAAATTTACGGCATTCATCTAGGATTTTTCCTCAACTCGATTGACAGCTTTGAGAAAGGAACCATTTCAATAGTTTAAAAATTTCACTTTCGATGTTTTAAAACATATGACAAAGTTTTGTGACAATATATGGAGAATGCCATTAGAAAAAAAAAAACTGAACACATTTTGGAAATATCATTCTATAAGTTTTACTTTAAAAACGAAATAAAAAAAACTAAATTTAAATAGAAGGATCTAAATAATGGTGAAGGAAATCATTAAATCACAGCGAGGGGAGAAAAGTCATGGGGTAGGAATATGCGAATATACAGATAGCTATAATATCGTATAAAAATGTATAATGGCAGGACTTTCATATCTATTTGTATTCAGGTTAAAACGTGTCTGGCTACACTTATAGAGGTTGAAGTTAAAATCATGTAATGCGACTTGGATACGCTTATGCATCACCTGGGAGTGTCTTTTTTACCCGGATGTATAACCCAAGCATTTCTGGAAATCCAACTCATAGGAAGGTGATGCATATGTGCATTTTAAGCTGGAATAATTGTTAATCGCCACTAGATGGCTCCTTATGTCCCTTATTTTTAAAATAAATATAGTTTTAGTATCTTGATCTTCAGTTTGCTCATATTCAATCTCAATTTAGTATTTCACTCATCTGCTGTTGCGGGGGGGGGATAAAAGTAATATAAATAATATGAGTTGGGGTTCATACCGCTAAACTTGATAGAATCATTCGAGTCTCATCGTTTTTTTTTTTGCTTTTATTGTGTAAATGTAGTCTTTCCGGATTTTTGCCGTCAATTCTGTAATATTTTCAGTACCTTTTGGATACATTTTGCGCATTTCTTTTTTTTATTACAAGAAGCCTTGAATTCAGTTTATTATGACCCCCCCCCCAAAAAAAACACACACAATTTGTCAGAGGAAAAATGTGCTCATATTATGAATTAATTAATAATTTAAAAAGGTAGAAAAAAGGAGCATGTTAGGACAAACATTATTTATTTATGATTTGTTTCAAAACTAGCTTAGCCACTCCAAACTCTCGTCTTGTGGAGGGATTGTTTCGCGTATGCTCCGTCCGTGCGTTTGTTTAGGATAGTGGGCTCCCGTCCCGAAAGGATTAATTTCAGCTTCACTGCGGCTTTATACTTATGTAAATTATTCACTGAGCTCCCTTTTTATTTATTACTTTTCTTTACGTTCATATATGCTTAAATTTAATATATCGCTCATTTTCCTTGTATATTTTAGTTTTATTTTTTATCTTAGGTTTATATGATTTCTACTACAACTTTTAGGACGAAGACGATATTATTTCCCATAATTTTCTGACACTCTCTGTAAAAATTATATTGTTTACATTTAGAATCGGCATTCATTCCATTCCCTGATGAGAAAATTAATGGGCCGTTCGCCATTTTTCATATTCTGTTTTCACTCATAACATTGTTTTATTTCCTTATTTTGAATTGTAGGATTCTGCACATTCTCTTCACATACGATTTATTTTTTCCTCTTTTCTCGAGTTTTAAGCACTTACCTTCTTCACGTCCTTTTACCTCAGATTTTCACTTTATTTCTTATTTATTTTACATTATTCTTTATTTTTTACCTTTTTCTTGCATGTTATTTGTGTTGCTAACTATTTCTAGATCTAGATCTATTCATACATGTATAAACTTTAATATCATGTTACCAATGTTGATGGTGTAATCTATAAATCAAATCTTCAATAAGAGTGTCCCTGGATAGGTCAAGTGGGGATTTTCCTTTCGTAAAGTGAGTTTCCTTGTATTTCTCACGTTATGGCAGCTCTATACTCGTCGACTCAATAAATAACCTTTCACCGTTTTGGAAATATAGTAAAATATGGAAAGGTAAAGCAATAAAAAAAGATAAAGAATATTTAAACTTTTATAATCAATAGAAGGTTTCCATGAATTCGTTTTTGTTCCAATATTTACTTTAAGACATTGTAGGGAAACTAAAATTCATTGAAAAGAGTCAATCATAATGAAAATCAATAAAAATGCATCTAATTAATTGAATACTATTAAGATAAATTAGTATTTGAAATAATATAGTACTATATTTCAGAGAAACTTTAGAGATTAACTAACGAGGAAACTATTATTAGTAATAACTATTAGTATTAACTATTTCTCGCAAACTATAGAGACACAGACATTAAAGTGTATGTTTAAAGTGAATTTTAAAATCTTTATCCCCTTTTGTATTCAGAAAGGCATGGCATGATATGCCTTTATTTTTCAGAAACAATTGCACAGTTCCTTTGGTGTAATATCCATACCGAATAATAAATTTAACTCTTAACATGGTATTCACAAATTGGATTTCGTATAGGATCGAATGCTAAGCTGATAAAATTTGTCGAAAAGGCGTTACGATTCAACAATCAAGGTCATATTTTAATTTGAAATAATTTAACTTACTTGGAGCTGATGTCTCGAGATATGTCAATATAAATATTGGGATATAGATGATGTAAATATTACAATAAGGGCTATGTGCTTCTGGCGTTTTCACAGGTTTGAACTTAGTAGTATGGACTCCGAAATGATAATTGTAATTTCGATGAATATAATTGTGTTGTCAGACTGCAACTGAAAATTGATGACCCAGATATAAATTTTATGTAGACAAGATTTACGATAATAATGAGATGCATATGCATCTATTTCATCGTATAACAAGTCTCGGCTGAAATTATATATTTGTCTATAAAACAAACACATAGAGTCTAATCTAATAATCAGAGTCTAACATAATCTGACTAAAACACACACATTTTAGTCTGATTTCATTAAATAAACACAGATGTATTGAAACTTCAGAGTGTCATCCGAATGATTTATCTATACTTATAATAAAGCTCAATGTGTGTGTGTGTGTGTGTGTGTTGGCGCTCTACAGGCCAGACCGTTGGACCTACAGCTACCAAATTTGGTACATGTATACCTTGGAGGTCCGGAATGTGCACCTCGGAGCCCTTTTTTCGAATTTTTAATTAGAATTTGAATTAATTAAAATTTAAGCGAAATTTTGACGTTTTTCCGCTATAACTTCCAAAAATATTATTGCACAAGTATGATTTTTATATCAATTTAAAGATAAAAAAATTAGCTTTCTAACGGTATCAGTGTTTTTAATTTATAACATACGCGTCTATTTTTAACGAATTTTTAAAGAAATATTTTAACCATGTTTTTATCACGTGACTGGATAAATTAAAAGAATGCCGGAAGTTCAAATAAAAAAAATTATCATCGCGAAATAAATCTACAGAAATGCAACTTTCAGCACGTGACTGGATAAAATAAAATAAATATAAAATGTGATATTTTCTTTAAAAAATAAATGCAAAACAAAGGTTTCTATAATCGTTTGCAATATCTATATCATTAACTAAATAAATCTTCTTTATTTACGGTAAACCTGATTGAATTTAGACAATATATGCATTGAAATCCCGATTTAATGGCATATTTATGTAATCGTTTGCAATATCTGTATCATTAATTTAATACTTTTTTTCCCTTTCTCGCTTTCTTTAAAAAAACATATTTAATATTTTGGCAACATCATCGAAATTATTTTTTAATATTTTGGAAGCATAACCGATGGTTCAAACTGACTGATTTATAAAATTAAAGAATATTATTAGGAAAAGGTGTACTTTTAGAACTTTCCGTCCATCATGTTAAAGAAAATATTTATTTCAGGCCAATACATGCCCGGAATTACTTCAAGGCTAATGAATATGTGATTTAATTGAAAATTTTAGTACGAATTACTCATGGCGAACCAGCTGGTCGCCAAAGGCGGCTAGTAAAAAATAAATTCTAACATGACTTCATTTGTTCATGCAGTGTCCAAGCAAATGTCTGCAGGTGTTTCACTCTCCTGTATGGCGAAAGTGAATGCATACTTCAGTTATATGCTCTGGAATTGTACCTATAAACACCCACTCTGTCCACATGGCTTGGATTATTCTCATGGATGTTCTTTTTTTGGTAAAGATAATAGGATGAGGTAAATGGTGCTCTTTATCTCTTTGTGGCCATTGCTATTTGCGATTGATTTGAATATCCTATCAGACAGTCAGATTAAAAATAGTATCTTACCGTTTACGTGAATATATTTATAAAATATGTTGCACCATTATATATTTTTACTCACAAAAAAAATTGAAAAAACAAAAGCTTAATGATTGTTTGAAAAAATCAAATTAGCCCAAAAACTCTCTAAACATATTAAATACAATTAAATAAATCTTATTTGAAAGGCGAAATGTTTGTTAACAGTACCCTGTTTTCCAATCATTTTAACATAAATATATTCTTCATTTGATCGGCCGCATGAGCGACAATTTTGCATTTTATCATTATCAGTATAATTGTTCTTTGCGGATACAATAAGATATAAATTAAAAAGGATTCTGCTTAGAGAATGGTGATTCCCTCATTTGCTAATTCATAGAAGTGGGATTTCAATCTTTTATTCCTACACAAGATGTACTAGAACCGCAAGCTGAAGATTACAGTCTGGAGCTTTACTACATTACGTACCAAAAACATTAGGAAAAGTTTACAAGCAACAGTTTTTGTAAAGTAGAAATTGTGGATGGGAATATTGTGACCCACCGTGGAGACATATGACCTAATTGACTAAGGCCATATGTCAACTAAGTTTGGTCTGGGAACTTTATCGGTCGTTCGAGCAGATAGTGTTAATACTGAGACCTGAAACAGTGACAGTAATGGAAAGACGTCAGAAAAGTGGACTCACATAGAAGTGTAAGCTGTTATGCGATTTCTATGGACCAAGAATGTATCCCCATCGGAGATTCACAAACAAATCCTTGAAGTGTACGGGGGCGAAGCAATGAATAGGCAACAGGTAGTAAAATCGTATCGGTTATTTTTGAAGCTGCCAGAGAGTAAATGCAAAAACACAATATGGAAACATTTAGGTTGGAGGTCTGAAGCCACCCCGTCCTTCATACAGACCCAATTTGACTCCCAGGGAAACAATAAAAACAAGATTCATATTGGATTGTGATGCTCAAAAAGATGCCGCGAACTGGCTAAAAACCCAAGCACTTGGTTATAACCATGACGGGTGTAACTAACTGACCTAGTGGTGTAATAAATGCCTCAAGGGGTTTGGTGTTGTAGCAGATATTCTTAATAAAGAAGAATTCTCAAGACCATATTTTAAATACCTTCAACCTCATAATTTATTATCATATAAAGTAGTATTACATGTTAGAAAAGTTTATGATTCTTTATTTAACCATGCAATAAAAATCAATTTTTTTTTGAGTGTGCTTTGACAAATTCTTAGCTACAGTAGATTTTAGATTTTTTTAAATACAATTAGTTTAATAGTTACCTAAAAACTATAATAGATTTGTTATAATGAAACGGTATTGATACTTACTTATCGATAACTTGAAGCAAATAAAAAAAATACAATATTCCTTCAAATTTCTTTTGCGAGAGGGTATAAATGTTATCTTGTAAAATGAATGATAAAATGAAAATTAATTTTTCCCGAAGCTATTTTTATGTATTTAAATATGTTTGTATATATGTAATAAATATGTATTTAAATATGTAATAATATGTATTTAAATATGTTTGTATATATGTATGTTAAATATGTTTATTATATAACATTGATTTACTTTACACTAGATTTTTTCTACAGTTCAATATATTTTTTCTTTCTAAACAGGTGCCATATTATTCAAATAATTCAAATTACAAATAGATTGGAAATGGTATGATACGACTAAAAATAATTTAAATCATAAGGAGAAACGTTTTAAAAGGGTATAAAAGGCAATTTTGTTAGCAGCTAGTCGTTTCTTAATTGGAAAGGGCGTTTGGTTCTAATGACGATGGGTGAATGTTTAACATATCTTAAAATAACTAAACCTGGATATTTTTGTATTTACTCTAATTTCTTCCACTTCTCTTTTGGGCTTCAATGAAAATCTATAAGTTAAAATGAGAATATGGAACTGTTTTAATTTACTTTTATTTTTTAACGCTAGTAATTTCCTTTGAAGTTCAGAATCCATTTGCTAAACTGGGAAATAATTTAATTGGCAGAATTTATTTTCGAAAAAAAGTCACAGTATAATTTAGATTTGTTCTAAAACTCTTAAATACGCTTTAATTAAAATACCAATAATGAAAGAATAATTTTTATGATTCGAATGGATTTGTATTGATATACAAAATATTTGCTCGAAAAACATTTAAAACTGAACGAAGACAAGAAAATATTAGATTTTATGTTTAAAATTAACATTAAAGTATTTTTTTTATTTATGTGCCTGCCTTTACAATTTTTGTACTTATACTGTCTAAAAAATGCGAATTCCTGCATTTCTACTTCTTAAGTCAGATACTGATATACTCAGAGTAAATAATTATTTTTAATTCAATATATTTCTGGTTAAAACCAGGGCTAAAGAAAATGGATATCCTGAATAAAATGAGAAAATATTTGAGAAGACAAAAAAGTATTAAATTGGATGAATAAAAAGTATATTATTAACGATTGGAAATTTGAACAAGTAATATGAATGTAGATAGGGAAAGGTGAACTAATAGTAAAAATTGAAGAAAGGAAATTATCTGGAGATAAAAATCATAGAGTATTATAACATAGAAAGTTATCCTAATTTCTATTGAAACAAAAATTCCTGGTGGACAAGAAGGAAAACACAAAAAAAATATTTATCATTTATTTATTTATTTTTGTTTATTGGGTTATTTAAATTTACTTGTTTAAAAACCTTGTAACTTTACCTTTGATTATCTTATTTAGGCGTTTTCGTTTAAAATATATAATTGCTACGATATTAAGATATTTATCATACAACAGACCATTTATCTTATACTCTAGTTAATTAAGAAAGTATTAAGCTTTATGGTAAAATCAGTGAATAAAAGATAAAAAACATGATAAAATAGCAGAGAAAAACATTGCCAGTATTTCCGATAATAATTTTATTACTGAATGAACTTATTTGTTTTACTAGCTGGTTTTAATGCCATTCTTTTATTCTGGCAAGGAAAAGAAAGTTGGGGTAACCCATTGCATCTGCCACATTGGCGTTTATTTTAGGCATAAGAAAGAAATTAAAGTGAGGTAATTGCTTTATTAATAATTCTGAAAAAATTTGCTTTTCTGGTGAGCTTTCTTAGAAACCAGCCAAGTTCTTAGCAACATTATCAAGGTTTTTCAGAATAGTTAAATGACAAAAGTTTTATCTTAGCTTCATTTTTTGGTGAATATGGATATTAGTGGTTGACGTCAGAAAAAAATAAAATGCATATTATCTGTTAGAAACATATGGTTTTGATAAATTTGATTTTGAAAAATTAAAAACCCAAAATTTACTATTTTTAAATGAATGTTATCGCATTTTTAATAATCTATTAATCTATTAATAAATGGTACATCAAAATAGGTTATAAGAAATTTAAAGGCTCATTTTCCAATATACTTTGATATGAACATATTTTAAGACTACTAATAATGAAACAAATTATATCTTTATTCTATAAATATTTGAACATTAATTTAAGCCAAATTTCAAAAGTGTTCATATTAAAAGCAATTAGTTTTGTTAATAATATATTAATATTTAAAAATTAAAGATCCAATAGTAATATTTGCTTTTTTATAAATAAAAAACTATCCACTTTTATAAATTGCATTGTTACTTAATAAAATTAGTTATAAATATAAAGATTTATTATTTTCTATATAATTTCCTTGAGAATACTTCTTTAATCCATCCATTCGTCAGATTCCTATCACCAAAAGTCACGATGACTATTAGGACAAAATAATTCCATGAAGTAATCACGAATGATTAGCTCCGGAATTACATCTTTTGACATTTGGGCATGACTTATTGGCAACAGAGTCAAGTGGAATGTGAATATGGATTTCAATCGAGAATATAAAATTAATTGGAAAATGAACTTTTCATTACCACATTCATTTATGCTAGTAAAATGTTTGAATTTAAATATTAGCTGCAATAGGAGTATGATACTAGCAACATATAAACATGATTTTGAAATTAATCCGCAACATCGTCATATTTACGACAAAATCAGAATATAATTGGAGTTGAACCAAACAATTGTTTGGTTATTTGTATTAATTAAATGTTCACGAGCTTTAATAACACGAGTTGATATAATTTCCATGACGGGTGTACACTTGTTTTTTCCAACATAAATTTCAAAGAAAAACTAAGATATCCTGTACTAATTCGCCATTGAGAACAAATTCATTTTTATTGAAGTGATCTGTAATTGTTATTATATGCTTTAAGTCCTCAAGCACTCACTGAATATGTTTTTGCGAAAATATGATAAAACATTCATTTTTTTGGCATGAATATTATCTTCAATAAGTTTATTTCAATATCTATAGTTATTATATTTGATATAGATTTCCATCAATATTTTGGAAATAAATATTCAAGATTTTGAGTTATGCATGAAATATGAAATATTTATATTTATATCTTGTAGGAATTCAAGAGATTTTAGAGAAAATTTGCATTACAAAATGCCTTTAAATACAACTTTAAATTAGGGTGAATTTTCAGAATATTTCTTTCTCTGGATTCTAAGCTCGGAATAAGCGGATATCATGGGAGTGTTTCATATATAAACGATATTAAACTACATATTAGAAGAATATACTGTGGTTAAGGGAAGATAAACGTTAGGTTAAATTCTCTCTAAAGCTGCCGAGATATCAATACATGTTATAAAATTGTTGTTTGGAAGTATATGAAATGAGATGGCAGCGTACTAGAATACAGAATGAGATGGTAGTCTTCATGAGTAGAATTCGAAAAGTTTTTATGCTCTGTATAAAGGAATCATAACGGTTAAATATCACAGTGAAAGTAACCTTCCTTTTGCAAACTTCCTTTTACAAATAAAATTTCAGTGCATCATGTGGGACAAAATGTTTAAACAGTACATAAAATCTTTCAGTCAAACGTCATTGTAAATGACTGTAATGTAAATCTGAAATCACAATAAATTTGTGGAATTTAATGATGAGAGTCATTTACAATATAGAAAGAGTAGTAGTTTTTGTGTGATATTAAGAAAATGATTTTTGTTGGGTTCGTTTCTAAGTAGAAAGTTTAATGGAATGTTTTAGTTTGCGAGGATACGAATAGAATTTTCAAGTCATTTAAATCTGTTTCAAATTTGAAAGTATTTTTACAAAAGACTGCAAAGTTTGAGTATCTGAAGCTTCTTCCTTTATTCAGAAATACTTATTAAAATTTAACTGATGCGTAACTCTTTTTCTCCAAATAATTATTACATATTATTTTTTTAGGAAAAATAAATTATAATTAGTTGGTTATTTAAAAAACAATTTCATTCATTTGAACTACGATTTTGATTGTCGTTTTTTTTGAATTGGAAACTCTATTTTTGAGTGTTGCAATGAATATTAGTTTATATATGAAAAAAATATAGGCCCATTTCGTTCGAATAATTTAAATGATGTTACTTTAATAATATTAATAAAGCAGTTTTGAAGAAAATCAGTGATCATGATTGATGTAGTTGGTTGGATAACTGAATGACGTGTTTCAAGAAATTAAGCTCATTTGCTTTCATGTTTAGCTGTACATTTATTAAAAGTATAAAAATAATAATTAATAAATAAACATATTAAAAAATTCAAAATGTCTTTATATAAATTTTTTACTGTATTGAAATTTAATTTATAAAATATTATGCTTTATATAAACAAAATGGTAGATTTTATTTCAGAATCATATGGAGAGCACATCCCTGGGTATTTCATTTATAGATTTTAAATATGTATACAAAATGCTTAAATCAATTATTAGGAAAAAGGATATACAAACTTGATCATCAGGTCTAATTAATGTTTCAATTATCCATGTATCAAGTTATCAATATCTAGACATTAAACAATAAAACTTAGATAATTTTTTTAAATATAAAAAAAATATTGATATGTATATATTACATAATTATTATATGTATATTTTTTACAGTTGATATTTTTTGATATTCCAGTATTTATAAATTTCGTTTTTTCCTTCGATTTTTTCTTTCTCTTTTTGCCTATTAAATTCTTACCATTTTTATTCCTTTGATGCAGTAAGGAAGAGAAAAAAAGCATGCCCAAACTTTATCAAATCCCTACTATTTCAACGAATAACTATTTATTCGTATTTTCTTCAACTACATTCATAGTATTTATTTTGAAATACTATGAATAAGAATATCGCTGAATTTAGGAGAGCAAAGAAAGAATTCGTGATTGATGGCCAAAAAAAAAAAAAAGATCGATACAATTAAAATACAGAAGTGTCACGCTTTCCTGACTAACTCTAGTTCTGATTCAATTTTCGACCTGAGTGAATCTCATTCTTTTTCACCCATAAACAGATGCATTTGACAGGTTTCCTGAGAAATATTAGCGCTTATTTTCACTCCGTATCTGGTTCTTTTGGGAATGCTTAGCTGTTTTATTGACAGCAACTGGTAAATAAATTTCAACGAAGTGTGAATTTTATTTTTGTATGATTTTATGCTGCATTTGTCATAGTTTTATCTATTGAAAGGATAAGAAAATGTGTGGAATTATTTAATGTAAATAAATATTTGAAGGATGTCAGCAATATATTAAATATTGCAATATACAGGGTGAATGTAAAATCATGGGACAAACTTTGAGAGATGACGCTTTGAGGCACAAACAGAAAAAAATAAAACAATAATGGAATCATAGAATGTTCATCAGCAGAAAACTTAACCTGTGATTCCGTACAGAAAATGTCAAAAATTGCTGAAAATTACACCCAACAGCAGACACACATGCTTAGCAACCTTTGTTTTCCTATTGGGGCATTTGAAAGTGCCCATTTACGAGATTTTAGTTGACTCCGTTGAAGAATTCGTATCTTGACTATCCTAGGAGCCTGCATGTTTACCTGAAACACCCTGTATATGGGACTTTGTTCGCAATCAATCCACAGACGTTACCAAGCTTGCATTACTATCGGTTGCAGCAATATGGAAAATTTTTTGTAGACTTATCTGCAAAAAATAATTTAGCGACGACGTTGTAAATAATTTTTTTCATTTCATGTGCTATTTTTTGCGATTGTGCCTCAACTCGTCACTTCCGGTTATATATTCTTAAACAAAAATTGCTTGTTAATTCCGAGTAGTATTGACTTCCGGTTATATATTCCTATACAAAAATTGCTTGTTGATTCCGAGTAGTATTAACTTCCGGTTATATATTCCTATCCAAGTGATCTCTTTCACCCATCAAAATTTTTTCCATGATTTTAAACTCACCCTGTATTTGAATGACTTTAATTTATTTGTATTTAAGTCTGATTTTGGAGTAACATGAGGATTCTGTAATGTGAGCAGGAAATGGGATAAAAAATATTTGGATGTTTTCTATTGGTTACTTGCTTAAGAAGTTTGTGTTCTAATAGTAGCAATGATTAGACAAATAGTGTCTTAAAAATGGGAATTAAGAGAAGTAAAAAGCTGGTACATGCTCAAAAATGGAAGAGTAACTTTTGACTTTACACCTTATCAAAAAATAAAAACGAGAAAGTTTCACACACTGGTAATCCAAACTATATCAGGACATGGGTTATTTCCCTCATATTTCTAAAGGTTTTGAAGAATTTAGGAAAATAAATGCATCTGTAGAGGAATCGGTACTATTTGTCGTTATTTAAAGAAATGCATATAAATCTCGGAACTAAAAAATAATCTAAAAGTTAAAAATGATGACTTAAATATGAGCTGATTGTACCAAAGAATCTTAAAATTCTGAATGTTAAAAATAGTTACTTTTTTTACCAACTGTTTGAAAGTATTTGAATTTCTATTGGATTTCTTGTGAAACGAGAATTTGGAGAAATATTGGGAATTTTGAGGATTTTATTTAAGTAATAGCCTGTTACTTGTTTTATAGGAAGAGGCATAAACAGGAAGATCAGGAGGAAGCTCAGTGATTGATCACTTTTTGGTTACAGGTAAAATTCTAGAAAGCAGATAATTTGGTGAATTGACCTGTGTTGTGGATGGACTTTTTAAAAGTAGCAGTCGGCCGCAGTAAATCCTGTCGACACTTCTACATTCAGTGATGGCAAAGTGGTTTGCTGTACATTAGAAAAATAAGAAGCAATGATTAGAATCAAAAGGAATCCTGTGGTGCAAAATGTTTTTGTTTTATTTCAGTTCATTATAAATGTGAATTCAGAAAAACTATTTCATTAGAAATAGAAATGTATTTATTTAATTTGAGTTTATTTGTTATTAAGAATATGTAAAATTTTATGATAGCATTTATCTGATTCAAGAAATTTATCTATATATAACTAATTTCTTATATTTGTATGTAACTAATTTTCTATATTTGTATATAACTAATCTCTATCTGTACATAAAATTTATATAATATCTATCTGTATTTTAATCATTATCTATATGTACATAAAATTTTAATATTTAATGAATTTTAAATAAATTTTAATATTTAATAAGTTTTAATTTTAGCTTTTTTGGAATTATTACTGCTCTTGAATCAACATTTTTTATAAAAAGAGTTACAAAGTAACTATTTAATGGAAAACACGTATTGATAATGTAAAACAATAATGTTATATTTGCAAATGAAATGGGCTTATGGCTTATTTTTTCATAATAAATTGCTTATGCATATTTTCAGGCTTTACACTTTTACAGGAAGTAAATGTCAAGTCAAATATGCTTTCGATTTGATATTGCCCAGCTTTACAATGAATAATGGAAACAAGGAAACAATGTTAATGTTACTTCGTTTTCTACTGACTATAAAGATTATATCCATGCTGTAAAAAAGCATTTGGACGACATCCAAGTCTGTTGGACTTGGTCATATAGATCCCAAACCAATGGAATTCTAAGCCTTCTTGGCTTCTCCATTTCCACTCCTTTTTTCTCTCCTGTTTCATTGTAGGAATGGGAATTGTTCATTATTTGCCGTCACGTTTGCAATGCAAATACGAGAACTGCAATGGGACACGTTTGCAATTCTTAGAAATCGAGTTTGGAATCACAGGGTTTTTTATGAATTTAAATTTTGATGAAATGTGTTGAACTTAAATAATACTAGGTTTAACCATATTTTTCTTGAAGTTTTTCTTGTCACAAAGGCTTTTAATCGATTGGAAAAGCAAACTGAATTCCATGAAGAACTAAAAATAGTATTTCAATAGTATATCCAACATCCCTTGTTATTCTATATTACTTTCAATACTGGATGTAAAATAATATCTGAATGTAAAAATCAGATTATAGAACTCTTTTCAGGATTGAAATAAAGGGATTAATTTTTTCTTTTTTAAATAAATTATTATATTTGAGTTAAAAAGTGGAGACTTTGATAATTAAATAGTTCTTTTCGAAGCTGTGTGATATGCACGTTTCGCTAATGAATTAAAATAATTCTTTTAGAGTTTTTTTAAAAAGAAGGAAAAATAAAAATGAGTTTTGAATTGTAGACATTATGAAACATTGTAACAATGAGTACTCTGTAATTTAAAATGATTATTTTTTCAACTTCGTGAATTCACTTTTGGGATTTCTCGTTTCTTCGTTTCTTCTAGTTTTTCCTCTGGCATATATAACGAGGATTAACGAGATTTACCCCATAAATTAATAGATAATATTTCAATATGAATAAAGTATGTATCGTTGTTTCCAATTATTTGATGCAATGAATTACCGTTTATACAATCTTCAGAAGCTTCACATAAAATTATGTATAAATAAATAAATAAAAACAAACAAACATGAGCATATAATGAATAATTTTGATTTTTACAGACTGAAGTTATACCATGAAAATTACTTTAAAAACATTTATTCCACAATACAACAACAGAAAAGCAAAAGAAATGGAAATTTTCCCTTCAGCAGCTTTTACTATCAGTTCTGATAAGTATTTTTTGACAAGTGTAGAATTGGGAAAAAGAAATTTAAGTATTTTTAAAAGAATGTTGCCAGCATAGGGATTTTTATCTTTCAAGTCAAAACGCGAGAAAAAGCGGATATACAGAGCGCAGCATATGTGCGTGTAAAAATAATTAAAATTGGGAATTGGATCAGAAAATAAAAGTATATTTTAGAATGAGGTTTATATAAGCCATTTTAAGATTATAATTTTGGAAATTAATTAGAATTAAACTTGAGAAATGTATAGCCTCATATCCATATATGTATAAGTATATAAACGATGCTTAATTGTACACGATTTTACGAATCTATTTTTAAATAATAAGAAATCATCTTTTATTTTACGTGCATTTTAGTCGTGAAAAGTGTGAAATTTGTGTAGGAAATGCCATACAGCAATAAAAAAATTACGTTTATCTCGGCATAAATTTATGATTTATATTCGACAATACTCTAGTTTATATGCAATTCCTTCAAGAGTAAATTGCAGTTAGTAGTCAAATAATTTTGAAATCCCTTTTAAGGATTAAATAATTATTGGTAACATATTTTCTAAATTTGAAAATTATTTGTAACAACGTGCAAGGAATGTCTTATAACTATGCGATGCGTAAAAATTACTTAAGATGTCACAAGTAATAAATGAAAAATAAATAGTTGAAGTTATATCTTGTAGAGTAGTAACTCATTAAGAAAATTTAAATATTAAACAGGTATCATGATAAAACTGATAGAACTTCATAAATTTAGACGCCATAGAAAGCATTTCTTATACAAAAACGAGATAACAATTCGATTGAAGCACAATCGAAACACAGCGACATACAACAAAAATACATAATAATTCGGAAAGAAAATCTTTAAATAACATTGCAATTTAAATATATCTATAATATTACTATTAATAAAGTTTTCTCAATAGTTAGAATAGTTTTATTTAATAATACTCATACACATTTGCGCAATAGTAGCCCGAAATTTCCTTGAATGGAACTAACATTATTTCTTGTCCTTATAATATAAAAATAATCATAAGGTTAAAGTTGTTAGTATGAATAAAAATTAGTTAAAGTAAAATAAAGTTAGAATAAATAAAAGTTATTCTTATGAAAAGTTATTACTTTTCATGATTGTCATGAAAACAAACCCATTTTTTTTTTGGTTTTTAAGGACAATTTCAAAGCCTTTTAAAGCGAAAGAGAAAACAATGATTCATTTCTATTAACAATTTCATTCCCATCCTACCAACGGAGATTTCATCCAATTTAACTCTTAATCGCAAACAGTTTGACATCCAGCTAAAAGCATCAACGTCTGCCCGATTCTGGAGTTAATGAGTTTTGTGATTTCCATTAGAATAGAAAGGCAAAATTATTGATTCACCGCAGGAGAGAACTCATTAGTAAAAGCATATCTAGCCATTAAAAGAAGATTATTGAGTGAAATTATCATTTTAACACGAATGTTTTCTATGCTTTAAAAGATTTTTCTTTATTTTTCGATTCTTAATGTTCATTACGCCGAGATGACTTCATTGACGACGAAGGAAAAATAACACATTTTCTTAAATACATATAATTTTTTAAAGCTTATCAAATTATTAAAGGAGTTATATTAAAAAATACTGAAAATTCCTGGAAACGAATAAATATTTCTTTTAATAAATATCACCTGAAAATATATTCTATTGAATTCTCAGATTTTTTTCTAACGACATGGTAAATGTCTTTAAAATATAAAATCATAAAAATTGACTTACTTAAAAAAGAATAATGTATGTAAAATGTAAAAAATTACAACAGATAGACAGTATTTTAATTATTAAAATATTTATTAATAATTTAATGATTAATATTCGAATAATTAATATTTAGTTTACAAATTCCAGTCTTTCATATTAAAATTAAAAAATATTTAGTAATAATATTAGAAAATTTCAACATACAATAATTGCCACATTTGACAATGCCATATATATATATATATATATATTGGAGTGATTATGTAATGATTATTTTTTACAGAAAACTTTAAAAAAATCCTTTCCTTTTCTACCATTTTAAGAGAATATAGGGTTTTATCTTCTATTTTATTGAATAAAAGATTTATTCAAGCGTTTTCTGAATGCTAATGGATTTCATCATAAGTTCAAGTTAAGAATTTTTTAAAGTTAATTTCAAACTATGAATCCATCATTTTCAGAAATAATAAAATTGACAATTTTAAGAAAACAAATTATTTAAAAAGTGAATACGCTGTAACTTAAAAATGTATAATAATTTAGTTATCTCTATTAAAAATTAAACTCATAAGCTAAATAAGTTTTATCTCATAAAACTTTTCACATAGACATGAATTTATTTTTAGTAACAACTTGTAAAAGACAATATGAAAAGAATTTTTGGCAGTTGAAATGATTTTATAGCATATGAAAAATATTAGAGACCAATAAAGGCAAAAAAATAACAGTATGGACTTTTGTTTAAAAAATCCTTTATTTTTTGTTTCATAAAAGGGTATGAACTCTTTAAATAGTGTCAAAAATAATTAAAATTCTACATATAAATCGAACGACTATGTAAGAGAAGTTTCAATAAAAGTACAATATCGATGATTTGAAATATATTGTGTAACTCAAAGTTTGTGTTTGGTTTGAAGACCATTTTTTTAAATATGACTATATATCTTTTTAATAGAAAAAACAAAATTATTAAAAACACCATGACTACTGAAATTCCGAGTAATATGAATATTCCTAAGAAATTTCAAAACTAATTTGTATAATTAACTGTTGCATCTCTTTTTCAAATTCTAAAATAAATTTTAATCACTTATATAATCATAAAGTAATAGGCCATTTTCATAAAAATATTATCTTCCATCTAGGATAAAGATAAATGAGTGCAAAAAAAAAAAAAAATCCAATGCGCAAAACATCCCAAAAGCTTTAGCTTTCTTATTTGAAAAAAAATCTAATATTTCAAAGCGATAATTACACATAAAGATATATTAAATACGTAAAAATCATCGGTATCAATGAAAACTAAAAATTCATAAAAATATACCTGCTAAATTTTTATTCAAAACTTTTTGGAAAGGAAACTGATCCTTTTTATAATTTAGATTTTATTCAAACTTGAAAGCATATATTTAAAATATCGTAAAAGCAAATGTAATAAAAATTTCAGAAAGAAAATGCCGAAATATTTTGCAAAAAATTACTTCCCCGAAACAAATTTCAAAACAAACATTTTCTCTAGTTTCATGATTCCTTAGTAAATTTTGTATCAAACATTTATTTCCAATGAAAAAATACTTTGAATGATTTTTACCGAAATTGTGAAACAAACTTAGGAAAATTTAAAAATAATTTTTAACGAAATCGTAAAACAAATTTAGGAAATTAGTGGAAATGAAAAGTAGCTCACATTAATTATCGATATCTGCATTATTTACAAAATTTAAGAACTTTATGAAAAAATTTTAAAACATTCTTCAAAATAATAATTAAAAATTGTAAATTGGAGAGAGAAGAATATTAAGATCATTTCAATAACAGTCTGAACTAATAAAGTCTAATAACTATACAGGGTAATTTTTTGCTTTTGTTGTTGATATTTTATTTATTTATTTGACAGAAAAGATATTTATATATCTATGTATCTATAGGATGATTACGTACCCCTTTACTTCCAAAATCAGAGGATGTGACCTTCCGCCACTCAACGTGGTTGACCAGTGTTGATTTTTTTTCAGCACGACTTAACTTTTCGAATTCAACAGTCACTGGCAAAACAGTGACCGTTTCATTTTTACGCGTTCGAAAACGCACTTGTTGATTAGCAACCGTTAAAGACAGCATTTTGAATCGCTAGAGATGAAAAGTTTTTGTGCTTGCAGTTGTTTATTTTTTGGAAGATTAAAGATTTCAGAGAGAGAGAAACTGTGTGTGCCTTTGAGTGGATGTCACTTGTGCGACTGTTCGACTCCGTGGTTTGATGTTGTATCAAATAGATGTGGCCCCCACGTTACGTGGGGAATTTCTGGAAAGTGTGTGCGACACTGCCATCTGTTGGACTAAAACGAAAATAAGCAGGGGCTTAAATGTTAGAATAATGACATATTCGATTAAAGAAACTTCTTTTTTCTTATTTTTCTTTCAAAGAAAACTTTATTCTTGTTTACTTCCTTTAAAAGTTTGGTTACCAGATTATGGAAAGATGTATCCTAAATATTTCTCTGCTAAAATTTTTGAGTTTCTTATTTTGCATTTTTATTGATCTTGCCTTTTGACGAAAAGTGATTTTTAAGAGCCTACATGAGTACGCATAATTTGAAGATATATTTTTGTAATTATGTTTTTTAAGAAAGAAATGTATAGTAAATTTGAAAGTAATTCAGAAAGTTGATTAAATGAACTAGCAGTATGTCAGTACTATCAATTTGCAATTTATAAGAAGGTATAAGTTTTGAAATCTGGGAAATATGTAATAGCATTAAAAATACTATTGGAACTATATACAAGGTATTCGCTTAAATCAGGCTGAAAAAGTAACTCAAAAACCTATAGAGATATATGCATCCACTATAAAAATCTTTTAAACGATTTTAAGAATTACATTTTAAGCTGCTGAGTAAATAAATATTGTGAGAAAACAATATAAAATTGAAGTCTAGATACACCATACCAGGTTCTCTTATTCATAATTAATAAAACATTGTTGCCGCTCTAAAAGTTTAAACAAATTAAATCTCCTTATTCTGTGACAAAAAGTTAGCAAATTTCGAAGTTTTAAATTTTATTATTTTGTAACAAACAGCCGTGTCACGCAATCGCTGCTTTATCATTGCAGTATATTCTGGAGAAGTCCATTGAAATGATATAAAATAACTTAAAATTATCATACGTAGCTATAAGACTCATTAAAATTTATTCATAAGAGAGCCTTTAAAATAATTTTTTTAAACTTTTTTATCAATATATTTATTAAATCTGGTAAATGGGACCAAGGAAATACATTAAAAATTAGATTAAAAAATTATTCTCCATTAGTTTGATGGATTCATTAGAACGTAAAAAATAATTTTTTGATTCAATTATAAAGGAAGAATTAATAGAAATGTTAGAATGAAATGAAGAATTAATAGAAATGAAAAAAAAAAACTTCCGTTCTTCTAAATTACCCTCTTTTTTCCCTAGTGATGTAGAAATTAGTTGCAATTATTAGAGTAGCCATTCTCTGTATATGTATTTTTGAGGGTATTCTGATAGTGTTTCTTTTTTAAAACGATATAATAGATAAAAAGTTAATAATATTTACTTCAGTACTCTAAATTCTTTCATGTGTGATATGTTTTGTCTCTTCCATTCGTTCAGCGAATGAACATATCATTCTTAGAATCCTCAAGTAAAGTATAAAAAATGACTACATAAATTTTTTACAGAAATAAAGAATTCGCCCACAAACGGTTTATGGCTATCTGAGATCAATTTACTGTCCTTCAAGAAATATTTTGATTTTAAGCATAACTGCAATTAATATTTATATATTTTGTTATTAAGCAAATTACAAATATGAAAATACACAATATTTTAGTTTCTAATTTATGACACAGTTTTAAAGAAATAAAATGCAGCTATATTTTTCTGCATTAAAAATACTTTGTTCGGATATTTAATAAAATCCCGGCGAGTTTAAAACCGATTCTATAAAATTTTAAATACAATCGTTTGTTTGAATTACTATTTCTCTATAATCAACATTATTTTAATTTATTTAACATTCTCATGCAATAAATGCTTGATAGAAGCTATTTAATGTGTCGGAAAATATGGTCTTGATATACAATTAAACGAAAAATTATGAAGCAAATGTTTGAAAAATGGTTTCTCTAATGAGTTTTTTAAATATATAATACAAGACAAATTGTCCGAGATGAACAGAACAAAAATGTTAAGCATTTACTGTCAAGTTTTGAGATTTAGGCTAGTTTACAGTTCATCTTCAAAATATGGAGTTTACTATTCATAGAATTTGCATAGTTATTTGAATGATTTACTTTAATAGATGACAACATGACTTTCATCTATAATTCATATACTGGCAAGGTTGCATAGGAGATTCTAAAATATTCACAGCAAATTTAGATGAGGTAGAGACAACGAATATTATAAATTTTGTTAATGGAATATATGCACAGAAATGGCACGCAGATTAGACAAATATCCTGTGTTAAATCATCATTCCTGGTATTTCGCTCAAGTCAATTATTGTTTGAAGTACAGATTTCAAGTTATTCGCTAACATATATAAAATAATCGAGTACACTAATATACATTTTACGTACGGAGAAAATTGAATTGAAATGCAATAAATGAAGCAGTCGGCTAAACTCAATAGTGAATTTCTGTATTTACTTAGTGTTGCACTGTAATTTTTTAATTCATATTTATAAAAAAGCAAAAAAAATCGAGATTAAAAAAATTCTTTGGGAGAAACGTTTCTTTTGAAATCCAAAACATGCCTTCTTTTCTAGTTTATGCGCATTTTAAAAAAAATATAGGAATTTATTTCGAACTTCAATGTTTTACATAACTATATCAATTTTTGCAATAAACAAACAAACAAAAATGTGAAAAATGTAAACACGAATATTTTTTACGAATACCCTTAGCAATCAATGGTACTAAAGTTTGTGACTCATTAAATATATATATATATATATTCCTGTGGAGGTGTCGTTTTTGTATTAACTCATAGCTAGATACACCCGTAATTGGATCACCAGAGCAGTTTAGTCTGTCTGTGAAAGTTTTTCTTATGCTTTCACGTCATTTCTTCAAACACATAATTACTTTTATCTTTTTCAACCTGCAGAGTACAAGCCTTAATGTCCTTAATCTAGCTTCCTCTTATTGTGTATGAAGTTAATGGGCCATAAGAATATCGTTGCTTGTTCTAAAGAACTTTATGCAACCAAATGACTCTGACAATAATTTTAAGTCCAGATACTAAGAACAATAAATCAATATTTTTGAAGGAATAAAATGCGTTTTTAATAATTGCACAGTATTTGAAATATAATTGCTTTGATAATTTTTTTAAACATACTCAAAATAACAACGTTATGATAGGTGAATATATATATTATATTTTAGATAAAAATATCAGCCTATAATTACCATAAATAAACATATTTCTTGAATTGTTTACAATTACAGCTATTTTGGGAAACACCTGTCAGAAACCCACTTATAACAAATAAACACATGATTTTAATATAAACATATTTTAGCAGATGATTGGCAGAGAAGAAAGCACTTTTGAATTCTTAATTTCAATTTATTCCACCACAGGAGGCATAACACTTAGGGACTAGAATAAGGCGGTAGGAAATACGCCAATCAACATCACGTCACCGAAATTTTTTTGTTGAATCATTTGACAGGGATTTCTCTGACACTTGCTGATTTAGGACAATTTAGGCATCTTTAAAAGAATGTTATGAACATTAAGGATTTTTATCCTTTCATTCGGAATGTAAGGGAATGCTCAATTAAAAGTTTTATTTAGTGCATGTTGTTGTTGATGTATGTCCGTGTTAACTTGGAAACGGGATGCAGTAGCTTCTGAGAGTAATGAACTATGACACCCGAAGTCAGGAAGTTAGATTTCTAGCTCAAATGAGGATGATACATGCACATATTCCCTTGCACAACCCCTTTTTACGGGGGGGGGCACATTCACATATCTCATATACAGAACAGAAGGAAAGAAGAACAACCATGCCCGAACCAGCATATGAACTCTGGAAACCGAGATTACGGGGAAGACGCGCTATCTCTAAACCAGGACGCCGGCTAAGCGAGTATTAAAAGCAATAAAAAGTGAAACTGGATTAGAAAATAACAGACCCTTTTATATGGACTAAATTGAGATAAAAATTAGGGAAATAATTAGAATTTAAATTAAATTAAGAGATATCATTATACATATATATATATATATGAAGTATTTTTTATAAAATTGATTTCATATCTCTTTAAATGTAACTGCACGCGATCCTACCTCTCATTTTAAAGAAAATAAGGTTAGAAACAAATTTAAACAATGTATATAATAAATTAAGTTATATGCGTATAAGAGAGTTTAAAATATTTTAAACGTATATACATTAATACTTTGTTTCCATCAGTTTCAACCTACTCGAACTTGAAGTTTCTCGAATTTTCACTGTCTCTGTTTAATTCGAATATTTAGCATTTTATAATATAATATAAATGATAACTTAAAAAATAAATGCAAATAACAGATGCATAAAAATGGCTTTTCTTTTCTGTAAATGAGTTGAAAAAAAAAACTAGAAAACTTTATTTGTGCTTGTTTAGTTTAGTTTAGTTATATTAACGACCCGTTTAAAGTAACACGAGGGCTATTTTGGGACGGACCTCGTAATTTTGAACCACTGTCAGATGACGAGAACGAAACCTGAACTGGCACCCCCTCTCCACACCACGCCACACCAGCGGGAGGACATTTGGCCTGACAGATTTAACGTGCAACAGACCCCTCACACGACGGTTCTTCGGTGGAATCGAGTCTCGAACCTGAAACCCTCCGGTTCCGAAGCCGAGACTTTACCACCGGGCCACCGTGGCCTACAGATTTTAGGACTTGCATGAGAATTAAGTTTTGAAATTAATAGTAAAAAACTGAGTTGTTCGGATCGCAAAGCAAAAATCCTTAAGTCAAAAGCTTACACAGACGAGTAAGAAATTCGGTAAGAAGCCAACACATAAGATCTATCAAGCCGCAGGCACAATCTCGGTTAATTTGAAAAGGGGTCACAAATTTTGAAGGCAAAAGATTGTAAACCCATATATTTATGATTTCGTTACGGTGCAGTACCCCTCCAAAGATTGTAATCATTACAAAAACGAACCAAAATGGATATGGTACAGACTAGAAAAACATATATTCAATAATTCTAAATTTTTTGGGTTACAGACATAGTAATTTTGAATCGCATTCATTTTACGAAGGCGACATCTGAGCTTTCAAACCCACTAAACTTTCGCATCCCTCTAATGAGAAGACATATGGACCAGGCTTATTGAAGGTACACTTGATTTACTTACGCGGCAATTTTTAGTGGAATCAGATTTCACACTGGGAATCCTCCGATCTAGGGTTTGACAGTTTACCACTAGGTTTGGCATTTTTTTACCACTATTGTTTTACGGTTTTTCAAACCCGGTTTTGAAAAACCGATTTTTTAATGTAAATTTGTCAATTCAAAAAATGGATTTTAGAGTAAAAAAAAAGTTTTACAGAAAACCTGGATATTCCGATTGGTCTTCTTAAAAAATAAATTTTATCGGTTGAAGCCGATTCATCTAGCAGCTGAGGTCTTAATACGAAGATATACGAATTTATTAACACGTAAAGTTATATTTGAATTTCTGATAATTGAACTAAAAAATTTGAACAATGAAACAATTTCGAAAATTTTGTATGCTTTAACACAACGAATTCAATAAAGAAGACAAGTAAAATCAGGAATTATTTTAAAGATTTGCAAAATCTACAGAACATTTCTAGTTCAGCGAAGAAATCTACTGTAGTTTCTTTAACTTCATAAACCGAAATTATTAAGTTATATAAAAAATAGTGCCTAGAAAATTGTCAAATTCTTATGTGAAAACCGAATCTGATCAAGAGCAAATCGAATAAACTACTTATCAGAGTAATATTTAAAAAAAAAAGCTATGGAAAAATCATTTCATAAGTCTTCATCATTCAAGTCAAGTCTTCATGAAGTTTTCATATCAGTTCATAAGTCAATCATTCTTGAAGATCCTGAAAAAAAAACTTAGAAATTTAAAGACATTGAATGAAAGAGCAAAAGTCTTAAATTTGTTATTTGATGCCATGAAAACTATAAAATGAAACTCAGTAGCTATTAAACGATTATTTTCCATTTCAGGCAATATTGTGCGCAAAATAATAACAAAACTTAGCCATCGTTCAGTCGATAATATATGTTTTTTTAAAATTTTATTATCTTAAGCTTTGTAAAAACAATATAAATATTATTCAACAATTTTTTAAATTTTTGTTTTTTTGTATATTATGTATATGTAATCCTTAATTTTATTAACTTTGATATTAATTTTGTTATTTTTCTTTTATACAACTGAAAGAAATATTTCCCGCATTCTATTTTTTGACAAAAATTCGAAAACCGGCTAAAACCAGTTTTCTTTGGAAATATGGAATTTGAATATTTATAAATTTGTTAATAATTTATATAATTTTGTAAAATTTCTATTTACAACCAGGACACCGCGACTAGTTCTTTTTCAGAAAGTTTTTATCGGGAATGAAATGGGAGCTTACTGAAGTAAGAAAGAGGAATAGGGAAGAAAATCTACATATATTCTACATATATTTTAGCGTGCCTTTCACAGAATCAGTGAAATGAAAGTAACGAAAATAAGTCAAAGTGGCAGGGTTAATAATAAAAACAAAAACATATATTTTATATAAAAAAGAACATATTTTTAATATTTAATTTAAAATACATTAAAACATTCATCAAATTTACTAAAAGGTTTTCATGTTTTTCATATGAGAAACTGCTCTATTTACATAATTTTAATTAATTTAGCTTTTTATGTTTATAAATATAGGATTTTGTTTTTCATTTCTCTGTCATTTTCTCATATGTCAGAATTTTGAAACTACGTGTAGTTGCATTTTGCGGCGATAGTATGATTTTTTCAATACTTAATAATAATTGAATCGATTTACATTAATTAAAATTTGTTTGAAAGAAGAAAACATGGTCACAACTATTGAAAATACGTCGTTAAATAACAAACTGAACAAGGTTGATAAGATTTCATATTTATTTATTATAATGAGTTATAAAATATATTAAATGAATATTCAGAAATTTTGTTAGTTCATGATTATTAAATTAGAAAATAAGAATTGATAAAAATTATGAAATTAAAAATAAAAGAATAAATAAATGTGTTAGTTTACTAAAAATGGAAATTATTTTTCTTTTATAAGAAATCTGAATGTCAAAACAAAACTCGGGGAAGTAGGAAATGAAAGAAAAATTGAGATTAATAAATTAAGTCACGGTGATTATTATGACAAAGATAATTCCTAACATAATAATTAAAAGTTAAATTACATAATGAATGACTTTAAAAATATCATTTTTTTCTTTTCTTTGTAGCTTTATAACCATTTTATGATGCATGCTTTGACTTCCCCAATTTTAATATTTTTATACACAAATAAAAGCTTACTGTTATTATTTTATATAATGGGTTGGTGCATAATTATCAAGCATTTTTAAACGAAATTTTCAGGCTTCTTCTAGACTATTTGTTATTAAAAAGAAAACAAATATTCAACTGTAAAGTTTTTAAGTGATTAATCCGGAACGTAGTCACCATCTGCTTCAATAACAGAGCGGTGGTTAGTTGAATGGTCCACTTTGAAGTTGGCGGCTGGCGTTAGAGTTGTCAAACTTTTGTCTCCTTCTGCGACTGACTAAAGTGCCTGATCTTCAAAATCCGATTATCGGCTCCTTCCTGACTTATCTTCTAATTTACTGCCACTAAACTGGAAACGCGCAAACAATTCCCAGCAGCTACTTTCGCTGATTGTATCTTCTCTGTTAGCTCGTTGAAATCGTGAATTAATTGCGCTGATTTCCATCTTTTCTCAAAGTGATACAGCATTATATGACAAATAGAGTATGGTTAACAACACACCTTCTTATATAAACGAATATTTTCATTCATAAATAGATAAAAAATTTATAAACTATTGTAAATTTTTAATAAAATACAGTATGTCACGAAAACATCCTGATAATTATGCACCAACACAATGCAAATAAAAGTATGCATTAATTTGGTTATTTTTATCAATATTAAGAGTTTTTACGAAAGCAAGACAATGTTTTAAAATAAAAAATCAATAAAAACATTAAGATATTTTAGGAAGTTATTAATAAAAAATGATTTTTAGTTTAGACGATGAAAGTAATTTATTAAAACACGTTTTTATTTTTTGTTAAATGTGCACGGGGTACTTAAATGACCGCTTATATTCTCTTTAATGAAAGTTTAGAAGGTATTTTAAATTATGATTGATTAAATAATAAAAACCATGCTTCAGAACTTTTAGAACCTGAAAAAATATGCTGTAAGTGCTTTTAGACAAATTAATTTTTTTTGGCATTTCATTTCTTTAGACAGGTTAATTTCAATATTCACTTTTTTGTTAGTAAGGAGGAGCTATTTTGAAAATGAGAGTCTTTGGCGCATCCGATATAAGTTGGCAAGCATAAAAATATTAATAAGAAATAAATCGAAAAGAAATGAATCTATTTAAGCCATTGCGCTTTTTAAATCCTAAGATCGTTTAATAATCATTTGGAAAAAAAGTTTGGTTTCTTGGAGTTATTGAGTCCTTTACACTCATGTCCATAAATTAAGGATAATGCAAGTTCAAAAAAAGAAAGAGTCAGAAGCAAAACAAATATGATTTATTTCTAAAGCCTATTTTTTAAACAAAAGGTACAGAGCAAAGAGATTATATATGTTTGATATCATTAACAAAAATTGAGATTTTTTGCTTTTTGGAGCACATTAAAGAAAATAAATAAATCTTATTTAGGAAAACCAATATTACATGGTTGGTATGATGACTAATCTCCCAGAGTATATCTCCCAGACAATGCAATTCTTCTTCTTCTTGAATACAGCCGACCACCACGCCACCAATGAACGAAGCAATATCAACCGGATTTGTTGTGGTTGAAACATTGTGATTTGAACATTCCTTTCGGTTTAGTAAAAAGCTGTCTTTCTCTTCATCTGCACTCTCTAAAACAGTTGGAATGAAACTATTAACCTTTAACCTCATATCCTTCAGGATTTTGAGATTACCTGGTACCATTAGTACTGTACTTAAATCATTATTGACAATCTTCAGGTTCTTCCTTAACTCTGAGATCTCCATACATTCCATTAAATAGTGGTAAACTGTACCAATATCTCCACAAATGCCTTTATTTCCTAGTTCTTCCAAATCTTTGGAAATATGCAGGAAATCTCCCATGTCCAGATATTATTTGGATTATAAGACTCTTCTTATTTTAATTTGCGAATAAATTTAGGAATAAAGTCGATAGCTACTCTTCCTTTTTTGGACATATACCATCTGTCAAACCATTGTAGTTTTATTTCTTCTCTTAATTCCCGTTTTAAAACACCACTTGATTTGGGGACAATAATATCAATATTATCTTTCTGTGTCACCAACTTCGCATAGTGATCCGCCTTTTCATTACCGTTTATCCCAATATGGGCCTTAATCAAATTCAAATCTATCAACTTGTTAATTTTAACACTTTTTATCTTTTCTTTTATCGTCCCTATTACCTTATTACAATTGTGAGATGACTGTATGGCTTTTAAAACTGACAGGGAATCGGAAAAAATTGAACACTTCTGTCCGTCCTCCACCCCTTCACAATATTCAATGACCATTTTTAAAGCTTGCATTTCTGCCTGAAAACTTGTTGCATGGTTTGATAATCTCACAAGACTTTTGTCGATCTCTTTTCCATAGTAGTGTACTACTATTGCAGCTCCTACTTTATTTTCATCTTTTAAACCATCTGTAAAAATTTCTATCCCATCCTTTTTTTTAATCTTCATTTGAAAATTATGAATAAACCATTCGTAAGGGTGTTATTCAAACTTGTCTATACACATCTCATAATCTTTATTGTTATAGCATTTTTTTCCAATTTTAACTTTATTACTAGAAGTCCTTATTTGAAATTTAGTGAATATTTCCGTTGCTCTGAGATCCATTGGCAAAATTCCCATTATCACTTGAAGGGCTTCTGTAAAAATGGTTC
>JAPMOQ010028337.1:388905-462860 GCA_026543055.1 Argiope trifasciata | reverse complement strand
AAAATTGCCATTCTGGTCTAATACCTTTTGCCATATTTTTGGTAGTAACATGATTACACGCTCATAAAAGTTTTGGTCTTTGCTGTAAGAAAAACTGATCGAGGTGGTTTTTGGCCTCCTCATTTGAAGGAAAAATTTTGCAAATCAGTTCTGGTACTGATGTACTGTTAACACATCTTCTCCACACATATTGGCTAATTTATTTCTGGCTTGAACAGCATTTTTACCTTTTATATAGCAAAAAAGAAAGAAAATGACGAAAATGCTGTTTATTGCTCTCCATATTTAAAAGGGCACCATCCAAAAACTACTGCGAAGAATCAGCTGCACTTTTTCACACTCAAGCCTTGCTATATCAACTCTTTAAACATAAAATGATTTTTCGGTTTAAGTATGAAATTGGGTGCGAAAAATACAATTAAATCCTCTGTCGGGAAAAAACGAAATTACTTTCCGAACAACCTAATATGATATGGAATTACGGTTGTTATTATTATTAAATAGCAGAATAACTTACATATAAAAACAAATTACATAGTTTAAATTCTAATCTATAATTTCCACAACCTAGAATTTTTGAAAGTTTTTTTTGACAATAATTTAATTATAGAAGTGGAAGCTTAGCAATAGTACCAGTTTTTGTATTCTTTTTGGATTTGTATTTTTTAAATAGCATGTAGCCATATTATTAAAATAATGAAAGTAAAATGGATACGACTTAGCATATATCTTTCGATGACTCCTTGAATAATGCTTATCTTCTGATTCAGGAGTCACAGAAATTCTCCTCGCATTTTTAACACTTGAAACAACACTATGTCCCCTCCCCTTCAAAAAACTCAGCTATAAATAATTAATTATTGATACTTTTGGAATAATATCACAAAAGCAAGACTATTAAACTTATATTTGCGATTTACTTTTAAACCACAAACATATGCACAGTTATCATACATTTACAACTGCAAAGAGAATGGTGAAAGTTTACTATGAGTAAGTAAACTGGCAATTTTAAAGCAATTATTTACAATTATGAAGTGTAATCTGATATGACTAATTATTGGTATTGATCTGGATGACCATCATCATAACAATATAAGATGAAATAGAGGGTTTCTTTCTAATGTATACTAACTGTCAAGACCTAATATTTCCGGTTAGGGGGCATATGCTATTATTGGGATGTACACAAACAACATTGCTATATTCACCGGGAATGCTATGATTTGGACTGGGACTTTTCATTTACAAATCCGTGGGATTTCTGAATGACCAATGATTTTTATAAAGATAAAAAATTTAAGCTTATATATAAATTTTGTTTAGAGAATTATGAAAAAGAAATTAAAAGCTATTATTCTACATTTAGGTCTATAAAAATTTTTTTTATTTAAAATTATTTAAAAAAAATCAAAATAATAGTTTTATTTTGCATTGCTTTAACAGTGTACCATTTAATGAAATTCATTCCTTAAATACAAAAGCAAAATGAAGTTTTTGTCAAGTTCTACTTACTGTCATAAAAAAATAAATAAATAAAGCACAAATATTTTTAACTAAGTTCTCAAATTCGTATTTATTTTTCTTTCTATTTTGTATGAAAGAAGAATTTCAATGCAAGTAATTTGAGAAGAGAGTTTTAATATAAGCGATTTTGACAAAAAAAAAAAAAAAAAAAAAAAAAAAAAAAGAAATGTAATGTAAATAATGAAGAAAACTTTAATGCTAAACAGAATGCAGAGAATTGAGGAGAAGAAAATTGATATCTTAAAATATAATTCACTAGAATTATATATAAAATTTTAAAAACAGAACAAAAAAGATTTCTAATAGAGCAATGGAATTTTTGGAATGAAATGCGTTGTGATAATTTACTTCCAAATTAAAAATAATAATAAAGAGAAGCTATTTTTAAAGACTTAGCTTTAATATAAAGATTTACTTCTGAAATGAATTAAAAAGATTGCCTTAAACTATATTTCAAAATATTTATTATGTAAATAATTATATAAAAATTCTTATATTTCAAGAACTTTATGTGATGAATGTGGATTTTTAAAAATACACGTCTTGATAATAAAATATATATAAAAGATATTATCTAGTTGTGCCTGGATTAAGCTATATGAAATGAGTATTCAAAGTACGTTTTATAAATTGTTGAAAAAAATTTACTCTGAATTAAATTCAGAAACTCTTCACATTATATCTCTGAATAAAAGCTCTCTATGAACATAACTCTGAAATAAAGAACAAAATGTCAGCTGTTAAATTATTGTATTGTTTAAAATTAATTATTCAAGCTATATGAGTGTTTATTTCCTTTATGTTCTGATTTTTTCTTATTATGTTAAAAATTTAATTCGTTAAAATAAATTACTGTTGTATATATGCTCAGACTTTTTACTATTCAACAAGAATATCGATCAAAATATTCATAAAATAATCAAGATAATTCCATATGTGTATTTTATTCCTAAAAAATAAATATGTTTTGAAACAAATTTCATTAAATACAGAAAAACCTGAATTTTAAATGAAAAGTTTCTAAAAAAAAACAAACATACAATAGAAATAAAAATGAGAATGAATTTAGAATAAATTTTCTTAAACTAATGAGTTTAGATATGCAAAATGTAGTTTATTTATATATGTATCTATACATATCATAGAAAGAAAAAAAATTTCCGAGTTTTTCAGTTTCGAAGATAAGTTTATTGAAGTAAATGTTAGTAAGCACGAAACGCCTCTTAAAATCATCTGAAAAAAAGAGTTGAAACTTTTTATTTTCAAGATAAAGAGGATCTTCGCGATCTTCGCGAGTGGAAACTTATGTCTGCTGCGATGAGATCAAGTGGAAAATTTAGAATCCGGCAAAATCCCAAATGGGTGAAACAGACGATAGAAAAAAAAACATTAAAAAGCTTGTGGAAATGTCAGACGAAACAATAAAGTATGTTCTTTTTAGAATTATTCTACTCAATAGTAAAAGACTGAGTATATATTTCTTTCATTTCTGATAAGAACTATTTTAGTTCATGTAGCGGAAATAAGATAATTTTTTTAAAGTTTTGTTTGAAATTGTGGCAACAGTTTATTTCCCAAGCGATTTTTCTGTAATTTAATGTTGTATGCTGTCAGTTAAATTCCCCCATTTAGGTTTTAGAAACTCCCATTTCAATCTGAAAATGAACTGATATATTATATCTTTATGGAAAAGTGTTTTCATTTTGCTTAAAATCATTGCGAGGAACAAAATAGATCAGAAATAAAAAGTTATTTTTTAGTAATAAAAAGAAAGTACTTACATTTGCTCAAAATGAGAGAAAAAGTTTAAAAAAAAGTACTTAAGCAATTATTTCTACGTAAAGTTTAATATCCCATAATTTTGAAATATCATAATTTGTAAATTGTTTAAGTATTTTAATGAATCAAATAAACTATGCTTTTGAAAATTACAATGAAAGGTAAGAAAGTAATCTATAATTAAGAAATTTTTATTCATTCAAATTCAAGATAATATGACATTTCAAATTCTAATTTTTTCGATATTCAACAAGAAAAGACAATTCTTATATGTAATGCTGTTATCATATATTGAAAGAAACATCAAACGCTAGTTATAGGCATAGTATCAGTGGTTGTGATATATATGAAGTGATATATAAATTAAGATTATTTTTTTATTATAATTTACATTGTTTTAGTGAACGAATTTGCATTGCGTGTGTTGCGATTATAATAAATGCAGTTTTTTTTAAAAACATACTTTCTCTGTTATATTCTGAAACTAAAATTTCAAAAATAAATTTAAATCAGTTGTTTTGGCTTAGAGGTATCTTTTCCCTTTCCAGCTGTGGTTCCTATAGAAACCGGCGCATGCGCATTTACTCTAGAACTTTGACATTAAAAAAACACTCTTAATTATCAGGTTTGTAATGTCTTATTAGAGATGCAACGGTGAAAATCCTTAAGTTCGTGCAGATTTTCGTGTTCGTCAATAAATGTTATTTTGTGGTTTTATGATATTTTAAAGATATAAAATAGATTTTAGATGTTAGATCATAAATAATTAAAATCATTGAGCCATATAATAGATGACGTACGTATATATTAAGAATTATTTGGTGAAAGCTGTGACGTCGTATACATTACCACAGATTACAGATATGAAATTCACTTTAAAATATGTATTTTAAAAATTAATTTCAGCATGTGAGCTGTCGACGCTCATTATATACCATAAACATAAACTGGAATATCCATAGTTTGTTGTTTTTATCGGTTTTCATTTTTAGGCTTCCGGAGATCGAGTTATTTAAAGGAGTTAACTAATTATGTATGTTATACGCAATGAATAATGTTCTACCATATTTGCTACTTAATTTTTCTAATTTTATAAAATAACTTTCTTCCATATATGAAATAGACATTTCAAACTGCTTTGTATGCAACTTTAAGCATTGTTATTTAATTACAGTTGCCCATTTATAATAGATCCATAAATTATTAGTTGATTGAATTCCAATTATTATAAATAACTCGTTGAATTCGAATTATTTTAAATAACTCGCTGAATTCGATTGATTATAAATTATTCGTTATCTCTATTCATATTATGATATTCAAGGTTATTTTATCTAGACACCAGGTATTTAACTAGTTATTCATGAGAGCTAGGGGTAATAGTAATATCTTGCCATTCAGGAGTTCATAGTATGACGTAAACGGAATTTGAGATGCTGATCGAATATTTTCTGCATTCTGCATTAGTTAGAAAATAAACGACATTATGTATTCCTATAAATGAGAAGCTGAAATAATTCGAATATAAATTATGAGAGAATTTATTATTTTTATAAATTCTAAAAATAACATTTATGAATTTTTTCAAATTATGAATTCGAATATTATGAATGATTAATTTAATTACGGATTTAACATGACTCTAGTTATATCTTCTTTGAAACATCAATGATTTATCAGTCCTCGAGATATGTTGGAAACACATTGGGTTGGAACGCGAGAGATTATAGGCAAATATAAAATATAGTAATTTATATTAACACAATCTTAAGAGTATTAAGAGTTTTTTTTTTAAATAAGATACAAAAACGCTGTAATTTTATCATAATGCATGTACTGCTATTGATTGTCTTCCAAACAGGTCTGAATGCAAGGAAACCTGCTCTTTAGTAATTTACTTGCCATGAAATTCTTAAATATATTTATTTCCTTTTAATACACATTGCTTTTATCTTTAGCACTCCATTAGCATCATTACGGTGACAATGGGTTGCATTCATACGTTAGGCTTAAAACAAATATAATTCAATTTCTTATTCAAATAATATAGAAATTTTTTGATGTTACAGTCACTTATTTTAATTATTAATCAAAGTAATAGCACCGTGATTATAAATAAACGAAATTACGTGTGTTTTAAGCATTAATTTGTTATAGTAGCACCAATGGAATAATAAGGATTAAAAAACTATAGCTAAAATAATTTGTTTTTTTTTTATAAATTTTGACAATATTTTTAGCTGACAGTTATGTTTCAGTTTATATTTAGTTAGTTATATTTTAGAATGTTTTAATTTGCTTTCAACACAAATTAGCACATAATAGTCCTTTAGGACAGTAGTGGGGAAACTTTTTTGAAGACGGGCCATTTGTAATAACTAGACGATCGTAGCGGGCCAAAGAATAATGCTTAGTCGTTAAAAAAATTGTGTTCTATAAACATATACATATGAGAAATATATATATGAGAAAAATGAAATTGAGACTGTTTTATCAAAATTTCAACATAGTCCGGTTCCATTTGCGAAGCAGAAATTCTTAAAACTGATGAAAGGTGCTTATCTGTAATTCTGTTTCTTAAAGAAGTTTTCCTAAGCTTCATTGTTAAAAAGATTTGTTCGCATATATAAGATGAGCCGAACATTGTCATTATCTTCATTACATGAGTAATTAGATTTGGGAAATTATCTCGACTTAAATTTTTATAAAATTCTAGTAATGGTACTGTATGAAAAGTTTGTTTCAGGAGAGTATTACAGTTTAGTTCTATTTACTCAAGTTGAAATTTTGCATCAACTTCTTCGTAATTAACATTGAATGGGGTCGCAAGTATACCAAAATCTGTTTCCATTTTTCTAAAGTCCTGAAATCTCCTTTCAAATTCTGAAAATAGTTTTCTCAAATTAATTTCGTATTTTTTAATCTTATTGTTTGATATAGTGAATTTTAAAGATTGTATTCTTGGAAAATGAGAAAAATCAGATTTAGAGATCTGATTAGCAAATAATAATAACTGTAATTTGAAACTCTTCAGGTATTGCCAAATATCGCGAAAAAACCGATTTTTCCCTTGCAATTTGAGATTAAGTTGATTCATGTGTACGAGGAGGTCTGTGAAAAAAGCGAAATCAGAAAGCCACGTTTCGTTTTCTAAGACGTCAAATTGATTATAAATGTCTTTATCAAGAAGAAAATTTACAATATCGTCTTTTAAATCCCAAATTCTTTCAAATACTTTTCCAGCACTTAACCAACGAACTTTTCAATAATACAGGATATCGGAATGCTCAGCATGTACGGACTCCAAAAACTGTTGAAACTGGCGATGTAATAATCCTCTGGAACGAATCATATTTACTAGTTTTATAACAATATTAAGTATATGGTCAATATCTAAAGCCGATTTACAGAGAGCATCCTGATGTATAAGGCAATGCAAAAAAAAAACAACAAAAAAACATCATTTTCCGGATACTTAGAATTAAATTTCCCAACAAATCTTTGATTGATTCCAACCATAGTAGGAGCCCCATCTTCTCACCAAATTCTCCATCTGAAAATGCTTTATTAGATTTAGCAATATTATAAGCCAACACATAACTGGCTTTCGTAGTGCATCTTTGAGAATGATTAGCTCTCTGAAATAATTGTTGTTGACTTGATAAATTTTTTATTAAACCTTTCGATTTAATTTTTTTCACCTCTTCACTTAACGATGAGTAGGAGTGGTTTTCATGTTTGCTCTTGAAATGGCGTTGAATTTTACATTCTTTTAAAACTGCAACAGTTGTATTGCAAAGTAAGCACACAGGTTTTTATTTAAATAAAGTAAAGAAATATTTCCACGTCCATTCTTGTATTTATACCTACCTGCAAGGATTGTTCGGGAATTGGAGTTTTGCGGTTCTTTCGGAAAAACAGAACAATGAATCGAAAATGCTAGAGTGTTTGGAAGTTTCCAGCGGAGAGGAGTCAGCTGTATGGGTTGGATGGATTTGTCCAGAATACTATTGTGTTTTGAATATCGCCGCAGGTAGTTTTTATGCGGGTCGTCATATTACGAAGTAAGAATGCGTTCAAACATTCTCACGACGGCACTCTTAAACGGGCCGGATTAAACCTTTCCGTGGGCCGTAGTTTCCCCATCACTGCTTTAGACTAAAAAAGTTATATAAAATAATAATAAAAAAATCCCGTTCAATTTGTCTTAAGGATGTATTATTTATTTTTCAGTTCCTATTGAGACGATGACAGTTTTTTTATATAAGTAATTTTTTTTTAATTGCACAATGACTTCTATATATAAAACTTTCCATATTACATAACTTTCCTATTACATCACTTAATTCATAACATTTATAATAGGGAATAACTAACATTAAGGAATCATTTATGATAAATTAATCTTAAGAAATTGAATCTGCAATGCACTATTTTTCATACACCTTTGTTTTCTCAGCACATTTGAATGTAACGAAGATCTATTATTATTGTATTTTGGATTATTCTTCTTTCATAAGTGAAATGTGACATGGGGTGTATAAAAGAAACAAAAAGAATGGCAGTTAGTTATACAAGGAGTGAAAATATAATTAATTCTTCATGTCAGCTACAAGTGACTGCATCATTTATTAATATATGCTTTAACGAGTCTTCTATACTTAATAATAAAGCTCAATGTGTGTGTGTTGGCTCTCTACAGGCCAGACCATTGAACCTACAGCTATTAAATTTAGTACATGGATGGATGTCGGGAATGTGCACCTCGGAGCCCTTTTTTCGAATTTTTAATCAGAATTTGAATTAATTAAAATTTAAACGAAATTTCGACATTTTTACGCTATAACTTCTGAAAATATTATCGCACAAACATGATTTTTACATCAATTTAACGATAAAAAAATTAGCTTTCTAATGAAATCAGTGTTTTAATGTGTAACTTAAGCTTCCATTTTTAACGAATTTTTAAATAAATATTTTAACCATGTTTTTATTTAGAACGTGACTAAATAAAATAAAAGAAAACAATGACGGAAGTTCAAATAAAAAAAAACAACTATTATCGCAAATCAAATATAAAGATATACAACTTTCAGCACGTGACTGGATAAAATAAAAGAAATATGTGATATTTTCTAAAAAAAATTAAATGCAAGGCAAAGGATTCTATGATCGTTTGCAATATTTAAATCATTAATTCAATACATTATCTTTATTTATACAGGATTGAATTTATACAGGATATGCATTCAAATTCCGGTCCAATGGTCAATTTGTAAAATAATATTAATAGGCATATATATTGTTTAATACTATTAATTTGATCTAAATGAAGTAAATAATTACATTCATGTAGCTTGAGTCAAACAATGCATTTATGAATAATGAGTTTTAGATATCTTCTTACTTTGCTCTGTGAGCCATATTTTACAAAATATTTTAAATAAAAGTTGCTACATTAATCAGTCTCCTAAATCAATCATTAAAACTGACTGATTTATAAAATTAAAGAATATTATTAGGAAAACGTGTTCTTTTAGAATTTTCCGTCCATCATCTTAAAGAAAATATTATTTTCAGGCCAATCAATGCCCGAAATTACTTCAAGGCTAATGAATATGTGATTTAATTGAAAATTTTAGAAAGCATTAGTCATGGCGAACCAGCTGATCGCCAAAGGCGGTTGGTAAACAATATGGCAAATATAAAAAGATTCGAGAAATTATGCAACTTTCCTTTTAAATATATAATTTGATAATAATGAAAAATATTCGAACCAAAAGTAACATAAGGCACATTTGCTCCGAAACTTATCACATATATTTCCTATTCACATATATCACATTAACATATTGTTATATTAACATATATAATTATACACATTAACATATTATATCATATTGTTTAAACACATTAAGGTAGTATTAAAGATTATTTATCTGGGAATAATCATGTCACTGTTTTATAAACACGACCTCTAATTGACTGTAATTTCAAACCTCACTTTCAAAAACAAGCTACAAACAGATTTACTAATAAGATTCGGAAAGAGAATTAACGCTAAACGTGATAATATTCCTCTTTAATGAAGCACAATCCATAAAATTTACAAAGCAAATCCGATATTAATTAAAATGTTTATAAATTTATTATTATCGTTCTGTGTCCGTTGTGGCTCTCTCTCTAAGGAAATATATCTCCCTACCGCAATTACAAACACTGGGAATTTCTGACATAGTTGCAATCTCAAGATATCCTAACAAATGAGAATACTAAATTCACCGAGATTAGGGAAGCTTATATCGCTAGAAATTGGAATCCGGGAACTTAATTTTAATTACTCGAGTCGTATCTAAGTATACAAGCGGATGTAATCCACCAAATTTGAATACTGTGAATGTTAAACCTCCCAACAGGATTCTTAGATAAATTATATGATTAGTGCAGAGGAAGGAAAAGAAATCAAATTTGCACAGAGTGGAAAAGTCGTTTTTTATTATGTTTGGCGATTAAATTTGGCAAGGAAATTCTTTTGTGGCGGAAATAGTGAATGTTCATGCACTGATTATGAGTCATGGTTTTGGCAATTGTTCCGTTTGGGAACTAATGCATTAAGTTAAAGTAAAATTGTAAATATGCTGAGCGTCAGAAAGTGACGCCTATTTCTTTTGGAGTATTTTATTTTGTGGAGTGATATTTCACAATGAGTGAAAAGAATGTTTTCCGGTTCTTTGTTTCAGAATTCATTTTAGTTATGTTTTCGAAAGTTTATATTAATTTCCATCTTAGATCTCGGCTTTTTAATTCACTTCTTTGTATCTTACTTCTTGAAAGTCTTAATTAAAAAGCTTTCAAGAGAATTTCAAATGAAATTGAAATGAAAATCCTCATTTTCTATGTCAAGGTAATTTGAAATAAAATCCATCTTGGACAAGCATAAGGGCATTGAGGATATCCATATTTGAAAAAGGATCCCAGAGATTGCCAAAATAATGAACATCTAAATTTTTTTATGTTTTTACCTTTGTATGCTTATAGAAAATGCGATGTTTCACAAAAGACAAACTCTTGTATATCATTTTGTATTGAAATCAGTTTTCTGTTTTTAAAAAAATAATATGCAAACAATTTTATAAGCATTAAAAGTTAAAAAACAATTTTTTAGAATGCACACTATTTGGGACATCACTTTATAGGAAAATTTCAAGTTATCATAACTCTTAGTACGTAATGAGAAGGTTTTAATGAGAAAGGGAGAATTTAATTTCACATTTCAGTTCACTTTTTCACATAAAATCATTCATTATTGAATATATTAGTACTGAATACTGAGTTAAAGATTATTAATATGATTTGCAAATAACAGCATCCTCTTTTTAGTAGCATAAAAATTAACTTAGTTTTTTAGTATTATGATATGATTAGTATTATGAATTTTTGACCAAAAATTTAACATTTTTTTTACTTATCAAATATTTTGGATTTTCAAGCATCTTTTTTTCACATGATCAAATATTTAAATAGTAAATAACGTCATTCAAAATAATTTTCTAAAGTAATCTATTATTTTACTTGGAAAGAATTTGAATAGTATTAATATATGTGCTTGATAAGCAGAAAGTTTATCTGCCATCTTTCAATTTTACATTCCTAAGTAAATGCGAGAGGTTCCGTTGATTTTAAGAACGAATTTTTTAAGACATGAACCCTTCGGAATTTCGTAGAATAGTATTTGTTGTTTCATTTTAGTTATTTCTATGTAAGAAAGTTTATTTTTTGCATTATAGCTACAAATAATTAAAAGTTTTAAATAATTTCTGAAAAAAATGGAATTACTTAATAATAAAATATAGACTACTTGAATAAACAGAAACCTTTTATTATTTATAGAGATTTCAAATAATAAACTAAAATTCTTATGCTACATCTTTCACATGAATTGTGATTAAAAATCAAATTATTTGTATTATACTGTACTTAATACAGAAAATTAAAAAAGTAAAAAATGAAATCTGTGATTCCAAATTTCGAGTTATCATGTAAGAACATTACTATTTTCATGTCATTATTTGTCTTGATTAATTTAAGCCATTAACCACTTTAAATCAGTCTGAAGGAATCATGAGTGTTCTTTATTGATCTGTCTATCTTTCTCTTTTTTAAGTTGGCAAATCAAATTTTAAAGATCAACCAATTTTGGGGGAAAAAATCATAGTTTTTTTTAAATATCGAAGCATGCGTAATCTGATAAACTCGTGGTTGTTCCAAATCTGTTTACACTGAATAATGACTTAAATTAATTAAGACAATGCGTAAGAATTCAGAGAATTATTAATTTAAAAATCAAGCTGTAAATTTAACTGGCCCAAAATCACCAAATATGATAATCTGCATTATTTTCTAATAACCCTAAAGACGAAAAATTGATGCATAAAAAAAGATAAATCGCCAAATTATTCTCTACGCATTTTGAAGCTTCAAAAAACTCAAACCAAAACGACAAAATATAAATTATGATAAAATATAAATAAATATATTTCATCTCAAAAATGAATTATACTTTAAACTGGTAAAATATGGCAAGTGCATATATCAAACGTGTAAAAATCGAAAAGTTATGTTATATAGCGTCAGCAATAATATTACACAAATATCTAAGTTATTACATAGACAAAAAATGAACGAAAATATTTGCATAATTTTGTAAGATAGTTTAGTAAAAATATTAAAATTTGTATTGATGAGTTTTATATAATTGAATTTCCTGTTAGACTTTCAACTTTATTATTTTATTATTCAATAAATGTGCAACATAATTCTACAAGTTGGGGCTATTTTAGCAGAAAATATATATTTAATACATCAATTTGAGATTAGCAGCGGTTTTTAAAGAAAAAGAGATTCGAATCTATAATCTGATAAAAATTCTGGATTCTTCCCGGAAACAGATGCCATTCAAACTAGTTTCAAAACGGTTATTTGAAAGTATAATGTTGGCTTACTTTCTATTTCTTGAATAACTTTCCAGTTTCGAAATCTGAATCACTTTTAAAGTTAAAAGTTAGACGAAATATCTATAGAACTATGTAAATGTTTAGACAAGGAAAAGATCATCTCAGGTTTTGTAAAATATTGAATAAACTTTCCTATCATTGCTTCAATATAAAATAATTTATAAAAAATCATACTGCGAATAATATCAGTTATTATATTTTTTAAAAACAATATTATTTTAAAAGTTATAAAAAACTATATATTAATATATAATTATAATTATAAAATAAATCTAAATAATATTTAATTAAAGCCTCATTGTTTTTCCATTTATGTTTAAATATGTAATTAAAATTTGTATGCAACAGAAGTCTAAATTACTGAATTTTTTTTTAATTCTTAAATATAATGATCCCAAAATAAAATTTCAGAGAAATCTTCATAGCAATTGATTAAATATTTAATTTTATATTAATAAACATTTTAGTTTTACGTCACGGGAAAACAATATAGTTGTCCCCAAAATATATTTAATAAAATGAAATAAAATAGACATTTTAATTGAATGAGATATAATAAATAAAATATATTTTATCTAACTGGCCTTGAAGAACTTCCTTTCTACACTTTAAATTGTTTTGAGGAATCAAGTTATTAAAAAAATTCCCTTAAATCATGGATGTTTGATACGAAGAGTGCATGAAAACGTCTATTCATCGTCAAAAATGGCTCTTCTTTTTTTCAAGCTATTAACGCATATTTAAAATAACATTCATGAAAATATTTTATTGTTCTGTCAAATTATAGGCATTGTTAGATTAAATTAATTCTTTGAACAAACTAGCTTTGTTTATTAGCTTTCAACTTTCATGATAATCGCTTGCAATTATAATTAATGACTGAATAAATAAATTTTTAAAATTGAAATAACTCCAGTTGATTGGTGAAAGGACATTTTTAAAATTGGTTAAGAAAGCATATGACCATCAATTTCTTTTAAAGAAATTTTATATTATCGTTGACTTTAATGCCAAGTTCACACTCGGCCAGTTATAAGATGGCAAGTAGGCAGCTCATGCATAAAAAGGCTGAAAAATGTTATTCGGTCGATGACTAAAATCGATTTTTTTTTTTACTGCGCATAAATTTGTATTTTTTGGGGCCTTGAAAAATTGACCATTTATCATAGATTAATTCCGCCATTTTTTGTTCTTACTTCTTCCTGATGAGAATTTGGGTTTTTTTCCATTTTATTGGCTATTTATTTTCTACAGTTTTTCAAATTTATGTATGCTGATATTTTTTTAAATTTTATTTTACTATATTTCTTAGAGTAAATATCCATACTTTTTTTACGATATGTAGTGAAAAAGAAAAATCTAGCAAAGGGCAATTTATAGCCAGGCATAGAATGCCTGAATCTTTCTTATGAAGTTGTGGCAACAATAAATCCGTCCCTTATACGCATGCGCTACCTACTTGCCATTTTATAAAAGGCAGAGTGTAAATCTGGAAAAAGAACGCAGCTACAACTTGGGTAAGTATGTGCATATTATCTCTGGATCAACTGACGCCAGAATGACGTTGAAAAATTAATCTTGAATCAATAAAGAAAATATTGGCTCTTCGCCTTGCCAATAAATATCAATTTAAAACTGTAAAATATGCATTGAAAAAAGTTTTGCACATAGACATAATTTATTACCATTTGATTGACATGCCTTCTTTTCATATTTCAACCCCCTTTAAAATGATTAATGCTATCAAAGAAACATTATTTATCATAACAGAATAAAAGCTTCTTGCATATTGTTATAATTCTTAGATTTGAAAATTATGATGGCAAAAAAGACGTGCCATTCAAGCTTCTGTAGAATGTTTTGAAACTTCGTAGTTCGAATTTCTCTTAAAGTCATTATTTATTTTCTAAAATAGTTACTGATGATATTACCTTTCATTTTGTGGAGTATAATTGATTGTCTAAGCGTCTCCACCTTTCTCTAGCACAAAAATCTAAACCAATAATTACTTACTTTGAAACAAATCAATACTTCACCTAAATTGAAGAGAAAATAATGCTTTTGTTTCAATTGTGTGGTGGTAGAAAATGTATTGCTTTAAACTGCGATAGCAGAATCGGGATAGTGAGAATTAGTAACAAAATTCCTCTTAAGATCTTAAACTAAAAATATAATAAAGAACTTATGTTGTGAAGTGAAAATCCCAACATGTGAATATAAATTTAGTTTATTTGAAATTAAGAAAGGATCGAACTAAAAAAGGAATTATATAATTACAATTAATAATTTGTTATTAATTAGCAATTTAAAATCAATTAATTTGCAAAACATTTTTACACAGTTTTTATGCGAGATATAAGACGGAGAAAATTATGAAGGTGAATAAATGATTAATCATATAACATATCCATCATTCGAATAAGAAAAACTATGTAAATAAGAAATCATCAAATCAAGATATAAATTTCAAATAAGATATACCTTGAAATTCTATTGAATTCTATAATTTTTAAGTTGGGTGTTTAACTTAACTTTGCATTATTTTATATTTTCTTATCAACCACCAGTTTACTTTACTCTTTTCTGTTTACTGTAAATTAACAAATTACTTTTACTGATTGTAAAAAATTATCTCGTAAAAATTTAACTTGAATTTTTATAAAATGATTAAATTGCTGAACTTTCAGACTGGTTGCCTAAAATAAATGTTTTAAGTCTCCATATAATTATAGTGATAAAATGTTTTCACAATTCTAAAATCTTATGTAATACACCTTTTTGTAACAGAAGAAGAAGCATAATTTTTTTCAATTCAATTCCTATTTGGATCAACAAAGAATTTTTTTTAGTTTAGTTGCTTTTTATTAAGTAATTGTGAAAAAAATTATTAAATATAATCTGTATAATCTTTACAACAACAAAATTCTACAAGTAAAAAAAGCTTATCGATTTTCGCAAGAATTGAAATGGCATTCTTCACCTTTACTTGATAAATGCTGAAATCCTCGTATTTACCAATTGGGTTACTACTTGTGTCTTTCAATTTTCATTACAAACTGCTAAACATAATTTAAATTATTAAAAAATTATTAAATTTTCATTAATGATTCAATATTTAAAAAACTGTGTTAACATCAAATGCTACACACTAAAAAGTTTAGTTAAAAAAATTTATTTGTACTTGATTGGATGAATAAAGAGTATTTTATAAATGATTGAAAATCACGCAGAAGAAAATTAGGAATAGTTTGTATATTAAAAAAAGAAAAATTAAATAGACAATCATATTTTTTCATTCTTCAGTATTAGATAAAGTCTATCAGTGAGCACTCAGTACAAAATAAAATATACTTATGAGGAAAATTTTAAAAATTCCTAGCAACGGTTTATATCCGAATCAAAACCATTTTATCGGAAAATTTAATTTCCATTCGATGCTGCAATCGCGCCTAACCGATAACAATTGGCATTGGAATAAAATAAAATTCAATAATGATTATGCTTAATTTATGTAATTGGATAAAGATTCAGATTAACCAATAATAAAATAAAATATTTATCGAATTTATAAATTGATATTCTTTTACTCACAATAAAATTTAGTGATATTTGTTTCTTTTGTTGTTTTCAATATTTGATAAGAATTTTCTTTATATTTTACTACCATGTAGGCAATTTAAAGTACTTTTTCTAATAGTATTTTTCATATAAGTATTCGGTACATATTTGCTGTTTCAATTTAATGGAATTAGGAAATACGAAAAGAGTTTGACCTTTGTTTGAAGACTTCAGCTTCTTTATGATACCAATACAGTTTAAGAAAAAAAAAAAAAACTAACACACAACAAATTTGTTGTTGAAATTATGATTTTTTTTGCATTGTTAAATAGAATCATCGACTTTTACAAGTCATTTTTGAGTGCTTGTACGATTCTATATTCTTACAGCTGTATATTAAAAATTTCCATGTTAGGTATTAAAAAGCATATACATTCTGAGATACCCTAATTTAGTCAAAAAAAAAATGACAGTTCAAAGTAAATAAAAATAAATGAGCAATACATAAATAAATTAGTAAATAAAAAGATATGAAAAAAAATAAATAATTAATAAATAAATAAAGGAATAATACATAAGTAAATAAAAATGCATAAATAAAAAATAATAAATAATAAAAATAAATAGATAAATAATATGAATAAATAAATAATAAATAGAAATAAGTAAATAAATAATAAATAGAAATAAATAAATAAATAGTAAATATAAATAAATAAATAGAAAAAATTATAAATAAATAAATAAAAATATGAAAACATATTTTTCACGATATTTAAAGTAATGATTTTTTAAAAATATATATAGAATATCAGTGTTTTTAGCTTATTTATTCAGGTGTAAGAAACTAAAAAATTACAGATAGTGAAAAGGAGGAAATGTAACATTCTGTACACTGTTACATTTATTCTTTACTTTTATCACAATATCTATGTTTTAACATTTTGCTTCAGAAGTATTCAATTAGTAGCATTTATTAAAGTGCAGAGGGAAAAAATTTCCGGTATTGTAGGATTTTAAACGTATTTATTCAAAAAAGGCAAGAGAATTTTCCGCTGCATTTGCAGTTTCGATCAGGCCGCACGAACTGCCTCGTTTCACTCAGGAGATACATTCGCCGCAGATCTGTAAACAGTACCCGACCTATTACTCTCGGCCCATTTCAGGTGATCGTGAGTTACTCGTCTTCTTTATAGATCGTTAATGACTCGCCGTAGCGCAGCCAAACAGTGAGATTCCAGAAAAAAGAGGAGGCCGGGACTCCAGTAATGGAGAAGGCAAACATTTTTGTTGTCTTTTTCCCAAGCCTTGTTAAAACGGGACAGAAATTTATCCCTCTGTTAGGTACGAGTTCCTCATCAGAAAGGTGGACTGGCTACAAATGGACTCCTAATTCAATTGCCAGCAAAAACGATTTCAGGGAAAACTTCCTCCGGTGACTATTTGATTTTTCTGTTTCTTTGTCTTAGTAGGGAAAGCAATTGATAGGTCGTTCTAGATCACATGACATCTTTTTGATTTTTACCATGTTTTTTTTTCAAATATATCGATTTGTATATAAACCAAGAAAAGCGTTGATGACACAAATTGTTTTTCATAAACCAATGATAAAATAATTTATGTTTTTCAGTTTAGATGCCATATTTTTTGTTTATTTTCAACTTCAGAAAAAAAACTATGACCAAAAACTAAAAACCTTTAAAATTTTTTGAAAATTGAAAATTTTAATTGTAATATGATTGTAAGACGTCATTACATGCAAAATATTGGCTGTGTCTACGATCTTGCGTAATAAGAAAGGTTCTAAAATCTCTTCAAGACAGTAATTCGTTATGGCGAATTCTCTTGTTCGCTTAGGAAGAGAAAAAAAAGCCCCTATTTCGAAAAAAGAAGCCAATTTTTACTTCCTCTAGAATTGCTTTTTTTCGGTTAGAACAAAAGTAATCTATGATACCAAATGAAATGGCCAAACAAGTAATGTAAAAAAAAAATGTTGATTCTTAAGTTTTCAAAGAATTTTTTTTATTTTAGTTACTTTTTTTAAAATAATTCCAATTAATATACATATGTATATACATTTGACAGAATCACAATATTAAGTGGCAAAATAACATTTTTCCAGAATCTACATGTTTCGCTACAGACGGTATTTATGCCTAAATTTATATCCTGAAAAATATCTTAAACAAGAGATTTTTTTTTTCGCAAAAATTAAACTAAAATTATTTAATTTCTCAGAAAGTTATTGATTTTCACGAGAATTGAATTCTCATTCTTCTTCACGTGACAAAGATCGAAATCCTTGAGTTTTACTTATTGAGCTACTGCCTGTTGATTTCAATCGTCATTAGAAATTGCTAAAACATATTTAAAGTATTAAAAATTAACTAAATCAAATTAAATTAATGCATTAATATTTAAAAAAATTAAAATCAAATGTACCCTACAAGTTTTTAAAAATGCATTTGAACTTGACTGGATGAATAAAAATTATTTTATTAACGATTGAAAATTTGAACAAGATATGTAAATATAGGGAGAATGTAAACTAAGAGTAGGAATTGAAAAATATTCGAAATTATTTTAATACATTCATAGATTTCATTTGTGCCTGTAACTAATTCAAGAAAATCCCCAATGCAAATAATTAACTTTAAAACTATAAGAAAAGAAGCTCATGCTTTTGAATATATGCTTACATTTACAATATTTATTAGAGTACTAATTTACTTTTTAATATCCGTATACATTAGAATTGAAGGTAAATAATTATTGATAATACATAACATAAAACTTATATTGTAGAAGAATCAGCTTTATTTCAATGGGATGGCTGACCATTATTTGATGGGAAATTTCCTAATTAGGTACAGTTACAAAAATAACAGATGCACCTAACCAGCAAGAGAATTAATTTTTTTAATTCCTGAGTGTATCAAGTGAAACTGTTGCTATTATATGGAAGCCTGAATTTCATAGCAGCTAATTTTATTATTATTATTTTTCAATTTGTATGAAGTTTTTAAATATATTAATTTGCTAGTACCCTTTACCTTTAATACAAAGATTAATTAACAGATCATAATTATTTTTAAAGATAAATTTATAGTTTGCACGATAAATATATCTCAAGCGATATTAAAAGATAGAATAATAAATGCTTTTAGAAAACTAATTTTGCAAGTATCTCAGGCTTTGGGCTTATGAAATGAACTAAGATTAATTAATTTTTTTTGTCTATCCTACTGCTAATATAAAATAATAACAATGACATTATTATTTTATTATTATTGTATTAATTGTTATTAATGATACTATAAATTGGTGATTATTTTAATGAAAAATAAAACGATAATATACATTTACGTTGAATAAAGGATTTAATTTGAGCATTTATTTCTCTGAAAATTCGTTCCCCTCTGGGCTTACTTATTATAGGTGAGTATGCGCACTGATTTGACGTCCTCTCGGATCCTTATCCCTTTCCAGTGAATTCTTCCTTATGCTATCTGCTTCTAGCATAACCCATCCATTTCTCCATGAATAATTGCTGTCGTTTTTTGTTTGTTTCTTTTTTCCTATGAACAACTAAAACCTCAACTCATAATTATGAGGGGTACCATTTAAACTGATTGTACATTGAGATTCTTGGCATGACACTCGGTCTGTAACTAACCATTTGAATGGTTAGTCTACCATGGATCACTCCTTGGGTTTGATGTTAGTGAGGGCACTGTCCCCAGCTATGATTCAGCTTACAAGTACCAGCTAAAACTAAGGTAAACTCTAGTAAGGTAATTTTTAGAGTGACTGCCTGAATTTATTTTGCTCCTTTGTGGGGGAGTCGTTGGTCCTGTATATCTTTCGATATCATACCCTAGTAGCACACAAATATTGTACAATATTGAATGATATTGATCAATATTCGCAATATTGTTTAATATTGTGGAATATTGTTTAATATCATACAATATCGGAAAATATTGTACTATATAGTGAAACAGACTGTGCTACCTAGGTATGACCCGAAACCCTTAAGCTCATTTTAGTGGATCGCACTTATAACTACTTTGAATCTGTTCGATAAATTTTATAATGCAAAAAGACAATTTTCTTTGAACAAACAATTTCACACTGTGTTACCTGTTTTAGATGAAAAAGATATTTCAGGACAGTTTAGAGAAATCTCATCATTTCAGTTCTGGTGAACTGCTTATTGAAGTCAATTCTCTAAAGTAGACTCAACAACTAATCAAAATGATAACCTTGCATTTTTTCATATTTATTACAGCACATATCACTCAATTTTTATACAGCAGTTGTGTAATGTGAAGAGTTGTTGAAAACTGAAGTAAGTGAAGAGGATTTGAAAAATCAAGTAGTGGATAAGTCACCACTTATCACAATACTGAAGAATGGAGAGCTCCATGACAATAAGCATCTGATTATTACATTTCCTACGCATAAATATTTTTCGCGGATTTACGATAAAGTTATAATACAATAAAAATTTAATAAAAATATTTTAGGAAAACCTTTTATTGCTAACTATAATCTAATTTTTAGTCTTTAATTTATAATTGTTATAAACATTATTGATAATGTTAAATATTTTATCAAATTTCTAACTCGGTGAGGTTTTTCGTATAAATTCAGAATCTAATTAACGTCATCAAATAAATTCCTAAAATATTAACTAAATGTGCTACCACAAAGAATGAAGTAATTTTAAAAAATCTAAAGCTTTGCCACATCAGTAAAAATTACAAAATTAATTGCACATCTCTCCGTATTTGCTAATTTTATACCATTCAAGTTAAATATATATAGGGTGCCTGAAATTTTTTAATTTTTAAAGTTTATTCCCCTGAATATTGTAAACAAATTCATAACCTTTTGCACCTTTTTATGCAATTTTGTAATTTATAGTATATATCTATGATCAATATTTGAAGAATAAAAGCTGCTTTTAAGGTTTTTGAGACACCCGTATATCTAAAAAAGATAAATGATTGTAACAATAAAAGTCTAATTTACAAAAAAAAATAATAATAGATGAATGGTTTGGTTAAGGATGTTTCTGCTTTGTAGTATTTCTCATAGAGGAAACAAATATTTAAGAAAAAATATTTTCCTTGATAAATTACAAGTAAAAATTTTATTTTATGGTCCTTCTTGGTCATATACTTAATTTCAAAATAGATATTTATGCAATGGTTGTAATTCATGGACAACATTTCAATGAAATTCATATCCAAATTAGCACAAAAGAATTTATTTTTTGTACTTGATTAAAAAAAAAAGGAAAATTTTTGAATCAATTTTATTTGAATTCGTCATTTATTGAAATTGTTATATAAATTTATTCCTAAATATATTTTATTAATGCAGATTTTAATCCCCTTGCAACTAGTTCAAAATGTATATAAACAGAAACTAGATTTACTGCTGTCTTTGTCAATATCCATAATGGAAAAAATAATTTTGATATTTTCAGAATAATTTTGTAAAAAAAATTAATTTTGTAGATTGTAACTTTTAATATTAAAATAACGAATTCATATAGTTTGATGTTAAGTGCTTGAATGGTAATTAAAATACAATTTTTCTTGTACATTTGATGATTATTAATTTTATTAAAAACTAATTAGAAAAACTACTTTAAAAGTTTATTTATTTTCATTTATTATTTATTCAATAAATAAATATATTTCATGTCTCCTAGTTATCTTCAGTTAATAAAAATATCTTTAATTACAAAAAATAAAAATTAGGTGTCTCGCAACCACTTTCCATATTAAAAATAGGGAATCACAAATTGTTATTTTTTATACTTATGAATAAGCAAAAACAAATGATAGCATGCAAACATCCTAATGATGAACATTTTTTATCTACTTAATTGACCATTTTCTCTAATTAAAATAAAAAATAATCTCTTTTTAAACATTTCCAAGGACTCTTCCTCATCTATTTATTTTGCATATCAGGATATGAAAAATTAGTGCCAAAGAGTTTTTTAAAGAAAAATGTTTTTCCTTAATCTTTACACAGCCAATTAATTATGTGGTAAGATTATTGTAATTATGTGGAAAGATGATTCTTTAGGTCACATCTCAGATTTACAGAACTTCGTAAATCAGAGATAATGTGCGGCTTAAAAAATACGACATTTATTTTGGTACAGACTTAATTAGGGAAAGAGAAAACATTTTGGTTTATTTTTTTAGCAGAAAGAAATTTTACCACAGTCCCTTATGATCCAAGAAGAATTCTCCAGAAGTTGTGAGAGTTGTCCAACTTACCTGCAAGAAAAAGGAATTAATTAGATCCATGTGGAATTAAGAATTGCATTTTATTTATCGAGCAAGAAATTTTTGATCTTTATTGGTTGATATTAATCATTGGACAAACAGCACCAATTATTAGACAAATATATTTTTTATTAAAAGTATCGAAGATTTTGGATTAGAAAAATAATAAAAATGTAATATCCAAGTTGTTGTTCAATGATATCTAACAAATAAACTCATTTTAATAAAACAAGTAATGTCAAAAAACTAAATTAAATTCCTACTTAGGTTAACAAAGATTTTTTAGTTACTTTTTATTAAATAATTATCAAAAAATTAATTATAAAAAATAAGTATCAAAATATTATTGATTTTCGGAAGACTCGAATCTTCAGTATTCACCTTCAAGTGAAAAACACTGAAATCCTCGCATTTTACCGAATGAGCTAGAGCCTGATAATTTTAATTTTCATTACAAACTACTAAAACTATGTTTAAAGTATTAAAAATTTATTAAATTTAATGAATGAATTAATATTTAAAAAACTGTATTAATTTCAAGTGTCATCCGCTACAAGTTAAAAAAATGTATTTGAACTTGAGTGAATGAATAATAAGTATTTTATTAACAATTGAAAATTTGAACAAGATAGGGAGATTTTAAAGTAATAGTAGGAATGAATAAAAGAAAACAATCACTTGATTTTGTGGTTCTTATGTCCATAAAAACTGTTTGTATGTATAGTTCTTTTAATTTATTTTACTATTTAAGGACATTAATGAAAATTACAATAATTCTTTTTATCATAATATAAGGGAAAATAACACTTCTAACTTTAAGTGAATAATCGTTATGACGCAAAAATTGAAAGAATGTCACATCATCATCAATAATTTTATTAATTAAAAGTAATAAATATTTACAATTTATATATTTAAAAAAGAAAGTTGTATAAAAGCATAAAGACTTGCACTTATACAGAACTGGTAGATGTCTCCGATCAGGAATACAGAAAGCGTCTTGAAAGATTATGTGAAATAATTAAAACCCTAATTCCAATTTCCTTCATGCTAATTTAAATAATCAATTTATTATCCATTTTCCGATATGCTGAAAAAATTGATCAATGCAGTAAGAGACAATTGATATCAAAAAGATTTATAGCAGTTCAAATGACTGGGCTACAAGAAGAGATATTGGGCATTTAAATTCAATTTATTTTCCACAAGAGTGCATGGCTATTAATGGAATGATGATGGATGTGTGTCCTTTCAGAAGGAGATATTTAAAAATAGAGAGAGATATTTTCACGAGATGTTTAAAAAGTTTCCCAGTATCTTAACAGAACTTCTAATAGTCATTTCTTTGACACATGTTAATCCAGACAAAAAAAGTTAGGGATTTTTGGAAGGAATGTAGTGGGCATTAGAAGATTTTTAATCGTTTCTCTTGAATCTGTTAGTCCTCTATTTTTGAGAGCTTGTGTTGGGAATAACTATATAAAAATGCAGAATTTGGAACAAGAAATGAGAGTCCAAATAAAATCAGTTGAGATTTAAAAGTTAAAATAGATTTTGAGTTTGGATTATAATATACAGTATGGTTACAATTAAAATTTCCCTTTAAACGGTATCATAGAAAGCAAACGGTTGAACGGATTGCAAAGGAATTTGGTATATAGACTATGTAGAGATGCGTTCACGGAAATTCGAAATAAAAAAAAGTTTCAAAATGTCCACCAGAGGGAACCTTTTCCGGAGAATACTAAATTTAACACAATAAACGACCAAAACGGAATATGCGAACAATATTAATATTTATTGACAAGGGAAAAAATAACAGTACGCTGTTTGAGGCAAAAAACAGTTCAAATGGCTAAAACGAGAACAAATAAGGATGGAATTACAAAAGAGAGTTGTTAATCCTGTCTACGACGAATGAGGGAAAGCTTCATTCGCCTGAAAAATTTGTGCGGAAGCAACTGTCGTGATGGTGTCAACAAGAAGCGGTGGGAAAAGTTTACAACCTCTTCCAGATTTAAAAATAGAGAGAGAGATCTACAGTATCCACAACTTTAAATTTCTTAATCATGCATTTAGCATACATTGATCCCTGACGTAGATTCTTTAACCAACAAAGTTCAAGAACTGAGGTAGACGCATTACCCTTGCTTTCATAAAACAGTTTCAATAACTCACGTTCAGCTAAAGATACTGTCATCATTACACCTGGAAACATCGACAAAAAACATGACGATGTCTGCTAATGTTCCATGCCAACGTTCCGTTTTGCACAAATTTTCCTTTTCTTCGCAAACATGAAAATACCGATATTTTTTCACCTTAGAATTAACAGCTTCTCCTATATTTTACATTTTATTGCTCATAATTTTTGCTCTGGATTGGTAATATTGTTTTTGTACTCCCCTTTTTCCTTTATGGTGTGAAATTAAATGCTTTTACAGAAAAAGCTCTCTCTGGTGGACATTTTGGAACTTTTTTCAAAATTTAGAAGCACATCTCGTGTATAGTCTATATACCATATTTTGTTGCAATCTATTCACCCGTTGCGTAGTAGGATGTGGTTTTCAGAGGAAAAGCTTTATAACAGCCTTGTGTGTATTATATATTAGCATGTGTATGTGTGTATTGTGTTATTATTGTGTGTATTATTAAAAGAGCAGTATTTAGAAAAGTTAATATCCATATAAAGGCTCTCATAAAACGTTGGATTGGAATTCTTAATTGTTCATTTTAATTTTCGATTATGATTTTGCTTAATTCACTTTGAATTGTGCTCTCATCTCAGACTAAAAACTTCCTTTCAACATTATATTCTCAAATGTCTATTAATGTATTTCATATGGAAGTAGATTATTTGCAATTCTTAAAAATTCTTTTTCAAAATTTTCTTGCTGAGTCTAACTAAATTCTTTTGTCTTATTACTATCATTACGAATAACTAAAACATTTTATTATCTGCAGGAGATAAACTAACAGCATCAAAGCTTCTAAATTCATAGAATTATATGTAGGTATGTGTATTTTTTATGTTCAGTTTATTTCATTTGTATAGTTATTACCTCTCTAATTTAACACATTTTCAATGAAAATCTAGTCTTCAGTTTGTGTGAAATTTTTAAGTGATATATATGGCAGAATTCTTGCAATTTAAACAAATATTTTATTTACAATAGATGGGAAAATTTGATTTAAAACTAGAGATAAATTTTGAATAGGTTTAAAAAAGCTTTAACTTTTATTTTTCAGGGAGAATTATTTCACATGAAGCTTAATTTTCAAAGTAAGAAAATTTACATACTAAAATAAAATTTTGAATATTGTTATGAGTAATATATAATTTATTTAGGCAATTCAGAAGGTACATTTAATTTTAAATAGTTGTTATGTTTTTAGAGCTTTTTTTCTTTCTTTTTTTTTCTTTACATCATACTTGAAGATATCAGAATACAGTTTTTCACTATAGCATATTTTAAGTTCAAGTGCTGATCTATAGATGGCGACACATGCTATCACAGAAAAATTCTACTAGCGAAAAGCCTTCATGATGAGCCAAACTATCTTTATTTTGCTCTAAAAAATACCTGAATAAGTAAAAGAAGGAGTTAAAGCTCACATAAAGACTTTTTGCAGAGAAAGGAGAAAAATGTTTTTTTTGAAAGTATTAAAATAACTTCACCAGACTTTTAAATTTGATTTATCTAAATTTTTTTGAAAGTAATGTTATTTTGTTGTAATGATTGTTCGAGCATTAAAAAGCTATTTTATATATATATATATATATATATAATAGCTTTTCAGTAGCAATATTTCAAATGGCATTATGAATTTTTTAAAACAATATTTTAAGTAAAGTTATAATTAAAAAAAATAAATTTCTGTTAATTTCCTCTTGTAAAGATGTTTAAAAATATATTCATTCACAATTCGAATAGATGGCTTTCACTTAGAATTTTTTAATTTTTAGAACTTACAAGTTTTTTTTATTTAGAAAAATGTTATCTCTAGATGAATAATTAAAAATGCAAGGAAACTAATTCTTAGCATTTAAAATACTGAATAATTAGTTGCAAATAAAAGAATGCAAAATAAGCACTTCTCAAAGATGGACAAATGGAATAAGAAAGTTTTTAACAAATGCTTGACTAATGTTGATGAATATTTAATATAATTCTTCAGAAACTCTTGCAAATCAAAATATTTCTGAATGAATATTTAACCGAATGCGAAATTATAATACAATTAGTGAATAGCGAGCTAACAATCATTATTCTATCGAAATAAATTCTTCGTTTTCCAAGGCAGTTGTACATATATCATATATATGGCATGGTATTAAACAATATTTACAACTGTGCATAATATTGTCGAAAACTGAATAGTGCAACATAATACCGTACTATATTATAAAGTATTGTGTTAACATGCCGTGCTATTTGAGCTCTAATTTATTTAATTAGTTTTTTTCCAAATATGTTTAATTAGTTTTATAAATTGCAAATCTCCGTTTTGCCAATATAAAGCTTTAGCCGCATTACCAAAATATATCGTATTATATTCGAGGATGTTATTTGATGCCGGGAATATCAGACAATATTGTTAACATTCCAGAACTGCGCTGTTGAATATTTTATGCTAATAAGGAGGCGATTAACTTGGACATCACAACAGCTGAGCGCTTACCAATCAGATATCAATACATTATTCAAAATAGTTCTATGTATAGTCCAAAATGGGGCAGTCAATTATTCAACGTTTATTTTAAATGTTTTATCAAATTATTCTTGTTTAAAATATGCGTCGACAGAAATATTTTATATGCAATTTAACTACCACTTTAATACATCAATTTTATAATTTTCTTCTCACTCTGAATATCAGGAGATAATGATAAGAGTCCATGAATTTATCATTGCTCAAGAAATTTATAGGCTATTGCAAAATCCTGGAAATCATTACAAAGAACTAAATTTCATGTTTGTTTTAAATTTTAAATTCATAGGGATAATAGATGTTTCTTCTTTCTCCTAAATTGAATAGATTTTTTTTTTGCTTTTTTAAGTGAAAAGTCTGAAAATCATGCCTCTAATTCGATAGAGGTCAACTATAGAGCTTAAGAAATGTATTCCTCGCAAAATTCTATACCCATTTTAGAAACCATTTAAAACAAAATGCATGTCTTGTTTTTATTTTCACTTAGCAAGTTTGCAGTTACTCTTGATAATTTGTAAATTTTTTTCTGCTGGGATCATGCTGATAGCAACAATTAAACTCAATTCTACATACACAGTATACTTTTTTTTACTTCTTTTGTTGATGCTGAAATATATTTACTTTTTAAGGCAGCTTTCATGGTCTGAAAAGCTCATTGTCATAAAAGTTCAACCTATAAAATGTTGGATTCGAAAAATTTTCCTACTTCTTTTGCTAGTTAAAAGAAATAGAAAAGGCGAATCTTTCAAGAGGAAAAGAATGCCTCTGAAATGCTGAATCATCAGTAATAAAATAATAAAAGTTAGTTTTTCGAAAGAACTTTGTATTATTTTTTTAATTAAATATATATTTCACAGGGATGAATTTTTATTAAAGGAAGTGATAAAAAATCACACGCTTCATAAAATAACTTTTGAGGCACAAAAAAAGCAGAAAAGTAAGTTCACATCATTAATTAAAAAAACCATCAATCTTAATTGCCTGATTTAGTTTATAAAAATCACGAAAAAGTTTCATGGATTACTGAAATAACTTTAATTAATTATCAAACTTTTATGAAAAATAAGTTTGACTTTTATAGGTCTTGCATGTCTGGAGTCCGTTCATTAAAAAATAAAATAATTTTTTCCAATTCAGTTCAATGAAGATTTATTAGGATGCCATTTCTGTTTTTGTTAATTTTTTTCATAATTGGAATGAAAGTAGTTTTTAAACTTTTTATTTTCGGAAAAAATCAAGATTTCTTTCTCTATATCTATTTTGCCCTTCCACCTAGTCAATGTTTGGATCACTGGAATCAGATAGTTTAAAATTTCTAAAAAAATAATTTGGATAATGATTAAAAACTGGATAATTATTAAACTAAAATTTTATAATTATTCTAATTATAAAAAAAACTATGTAATTGTAATTTTTTATATTTATTTTTTTCTTACAATAATACTGGTGCATTTTATTTAATGAAACTTTAAAAAGTCATTTTAACTGGAAAAGCTGAAATACTTGTCATATATACGTCATATATGTCATAATGCGTGTCCATATTATTTTCATTATTTGAAAAATTGCGAGTCTACTTATGTTATTAATAAAAGTGTCAAAGTTAAAAATTAACTGCTGGAATTTTTAATAGTAAAATTATTTAATAGGCATCACCAGATATTCATTTAAAATTCTAAATCTAATTCTTTGAGGTATCAAATTTACAGAGAAACAAATAACTGCCTATAGCTGTATTTGCAAAGGATAATCCATTTTACACTTTCTTTTAAGACATTCTTTTCTTTTAACAGAATTTTATTTCAAAGTTTTGATATTATATAATTTTTAACTATTTTTCGTTTATGTTGACAGGCAAAGTTATTCAACATTAGAAAATAATTAAAATTATTATTAATAAAATTTATATGAGAGTTTTGATGATTTTCTTATATTAATAGATAAGTATAAACACATCCTATCCTGTCATGTTGAAACATTAAAATTTATAATTTTTTAAAAACTTTACAATTATTTCTATTTAATTAAAATATTTCTTTTTACGACGAACTTTAAACTTAATGTTGTTCTTTTTCAATGTATAAATAGAAATATGTATACGAAAGAAAAATAAACTTTTAATTATTTTTCCTGAATTTTTCATTTTAATTAATTTTGGCATGTATTTTATAAAACCTCGTATCCCAACCTCTGATCTTATTATAAAACACAAACCTTTGATCTTTTATAAAACACAAACCTTTGATCTTATTATGGAGCTCTTAAATCCAACTATGGAATTTGTTGAAAAAATGAATCGATGAAATATATTATAAAGTTAATGTCAGATAATTTTAATATCAAAGAGAAAATGCTCATATTGTAATTATAAAAATAATTAAATTAATTATTCATCACTTAATAAGAGGATAAAGACTCATACTCTTTGTTTTCAAATATTTCTTAAATGAACTCTGATTATTTTTAACATTTATTAAAGTAAACGGCATCAAAAAATGCTGAATATATGCAATACAGTTAGCTATATTTCAGAACTAATTCTTCTATTTCAATAAGATAAAAAGAATCTCTGATGTATGTTTGATGTCACTTTTCGACAATCATGTTTGCCCTCACAAAAATGAAATATGTTTTTATTCGATATTTACCATGAATTGCATTAATTTATGCCTTTCCATGAGCACTGTCTAGCAAATTATTTTTTAGCTGATTGTATGGAGAATGCAAGAGAAAAGGAATATATTTTCCCTAACAATAGGCTGCCCATTATTGTAAAAAAGTTAATGACCAAGATTTTATGTAATAATTCAAAAAATGTAATGGAAATTTTCGAATATGATTAATTTGTTTCTTTTCGTTTTTAAGATCAGGTATGAACCCTCTAAGTCGATGGTTATTTAAACATTTATTTTTAAATACAGGTATAATAATTAGTTTAAACCTAAAACTTCAAGAAACCTTGGAACTGTGCGGAACTGAATTTTTATATACAACATTCTCATTTTTTATGAAATATTTTTAAATAATTGATTCTGAATTTAAATAGGAATTTGAAATTTTGAAAAGGACTTTTGCTAGATTTTTCCTTTCAAAGAATTATCGGAAACACCCGTTTATTATATACCTTGTGACTTAATTTGATAAACTGAACTAACCCCATTTCAATTGGTCGGAAATTGAAGAATTTGAAATGCAAATGATTGATTTTCAGTCAATATAGATTCAAAAATGTATTGAAACAAGGAAAAAGTTGGAATTGATTGAAACAGAAAGAGTAATAAGCAATATAAGTACAAATACCAAAAATGAAATTTTGGAAACATGGAATTCGATTAAAGATACATAAAACTATTTTAGAAGCCAGATCATACTCATATTTTTATCTACTTATGCCTGCAAATCATTATTTTCAGAGATGAATAACATTGAAGACTCGCTTAGAAACCGTTTGGCAGATGACTCCATTTCAGAATTCATTCTGCTAAAAGTATCATCATATTATCCTACTTTAAGTTTTTTGTCATCTAATCTACAACAACATTAGACACACTAATGTTACTTTAATTTGAATTACAGGTATAAATAAAAACTTTACTACTATACAATGCAAAATGAATTGTTTCGTAGTAAATAAAGAATTTGACCTGCTAGTATTTTTTTTTATTAACATCCCATTAATCACAAATCAAAATTGTTTGACGGTAGTTTCATTAACGACATTTCTCATGAAACATTTTTTAGAAAAAAAAATGGCACGTTGATCTATAAAGGTTGCCAACGCTGGTTTAAACAAATCAGTATCAAAATGTGAAAATCAGAAATTATAAATTTCTTTAAAATCAACTTTGTATCTGAACAATAACATAAATTTAAAATGCGTATTGAAAGTTCAGCAATCCCATTGCATTTTAATATAAAAGTATACTTTTATTCATAAATAGGCAATCTGTATTGCATCCTCGGTCGTTTAAAAGACGCAAACGTTTACTTTAAAAGTTTAATAACATTTAGAATTGCACACATGAAATATATTTAATTTTAAGCGAAGTTATTCAAAATCAGAATCCCTTGATATCTTTTAAACGTCTCATTATGAGTTTTAATAATCTGCAAATAATTTCTTTCCCGGAAAGATGAAGCTAATAATCAAAAACCTTTTGGAGTTAAAGGTCTGCATCATCAACCCTTAGATGGAGAAGTGAAATGTTAAGACGTTTATTTCCACTGAAATTAAATTCTCTACTGAATGTATTAGCATGGAAAACTGCCAGTATATATTGCAGATATTTTACTTGATATGTAGATATATTTTAGAAATTTTTCAAAATATATTATCATCGAAAAAAAGTAATTGAGTTGGAACATACATTTTCTACTTAAATTGCATGTTACAAAAAATAATATTCTTGGAAAAAAAATTACTTTATATTTTTTAAATCTTATTTATTTTTCCAATAAATACAGATATGTAAAAACTATGTAATGTAAAATCAACAATTATAAGAAAAAAATTGATTATAGGTAAAATTGGCCCTTTCTTTTATTGGCTTGTGTGACTTTCATAGCACGGTTTTCTAGAATATTTTAGTTAAGAGCTAATATAAAATTCCACCTATAAATTATGTATATTTTACCTATAAATGATATAAATACATTATCACTAGAAAAATTAATTATGTTTGAACATACATATCAGAATCAGTTAAATGCTAATTTACATCGAAAAAATCTTCTGTACAATTCTCTTCATGACTAAAATCCTTTTCCACTTCATTTAAAAGTGTTAGGAGCACTGCTTCATAATAGGTTCAAAACATTGGATGGTATTTCAAGGCCTAAGTTTATCGCTATCTGATAAGCCTTTTTTATCATCAGAACACTAACAGGGAACTAAAAAAAATTAACTGAATTATTTTAAAAAGCACCTACTGAAATTAGTTGAAAAAGTGCAGACATATTGAAATTATTATGAACTATAACTATCGCCTCAGATTGACTAAGGTCATATGCAAAGAAAATGAAATAGAAAATGGAGTATGTATTTTTCTTTGTTTTATATGTAAATAAAAAATTACTAATTATAAAACATAGAAAATATTTCATACGAAAAACTCAGCAAGTACAATTAACAACAAAACGATAATCTGAATGGCTATGAAATGTAAAAGGAATATTTTGGAAAACAAAACAAAACAAAAAAGTTGTTAAAAAACTGAATACCTTAGTTCACGATTTTTCTAATATTTACTAATATATTTCCAATATTATTCATCAGATTTGTAAATTTTTGACTCTAACTTAACAAAGCAAATCGAAGGGAAACAAAGTTCATCCCTTTACTAATTTTATTGGGGATTAACAGATTTATTGTGATTTTTTAAAAATTAAAAGAAAACTTATATTCTTATTTTATACATAAATGGAAGGCTGGCTATAATAAAAAAAGATTATTTATGAATGTGACCACTCATTTGATCAGATTCATGTAAAAAATATCCAGCTGCAAATATATAGAGTGATTTCTAATTTTTAACATTATATTGATTTTAAAAACTTATAATTGAAGCTTTCTGTGAATAATATAAACACATCAGACTGCAATGTGAAATAGTTTAGAATAAAACAATATACAAAATTGTCCTGTAATTAATATACACCAAATTTAAAGTGAGAATAGTCCTAATTTTAATTTGACTATATTTTTTCTGGAGTTGTATACTCATTGCTAGCAAAATGATGCTCTTTCAACGTATGGAAAATAAATTCAAATTTATTGCCTAATGATTTATGAAATTTTATTATTTTCAAATTTTTTGCTTTTAGAATCCTTCTCTAGACATTTCTTTAGCAATTAAATGTTACTCATAGCAGATTAAATGTGCTAATTTACGGATCTATAGAACATGATAAACTTCCATTTAAACCAAATTAATCACACTTTTTTTAAACTTTTCATATTCCAATATCCCTCATCGTAGTTCTTTCTTCCTTTTAAATGGAATTGATTGACGTAGTTAGTTTTATTTGATAGAAAATTATACCTACAGTTAAAATCTCGGATTCAATATCGGCAATTCCACCTCTAGTCTTTTAAATGCACTCTATACATTTAAGTATGAAACACGTTAATTCACAGTTAAATATCTCTTTCGTGGTGGTTACATTTTGAGAATTCCTCTTCAAAAGCAAAAATTGAATCAAACTGAATTTTTGTCACAGAATTACGAGTTTTGTTTCAAAAATACTCTTGATGTATCTTTAGAAAGAAGATGAAAACTAACTAAATGAAATTTGCTTACTTAACATAAGAAAGTAACTTGAGAATAATTACAGAAATCGTTTATAGTCATCTGAGTGCACAATATTTATCGACTCGACTCAATAAAGTGTTTTTGCGAAATTATTTAATTTGTATTGCCGAGATAAACAAATAAACATTATAATAATGCACGAATTGGGAGAAGATACAATTAAAAATATCCATATTTCATAATAAAATACTTTAAGATTTAGAAGTGAATAAATTACAAATGCACAGAAGCTCATCTCAATATAAAAATAGTAAAATATAAATTATTTTTCATAATGTATATCATTCTTAGAAAACTTTGATATCTATTTTATTGGCTTAATTCGGAGGAATCATCATCTTAAAATGGCTAAATTGATGAAATAATTTCTAAAATTTAATTTCCTTCAGTTGCTTAAATCTTATTATGTATTGACAGAAGTGCATCTAGATAGGGAATTAAAATGGGAAATAAGGAAATTTGTAAATATATCATACACAAGTAATATTAATTCTAAAAAAAGTTTTCTCTTTAAAATTTACATTTTGTCGAATTCTTTTCATTTTTGGTATTCTTCTTTGAATGAAAGAAAACATTTGACCAATTCAAAGGATGTAACATATTTTGAATCACACAAAGAAAAATTCAACGTAGTATGATAGAATAAATTTGATTTGATGCTGAGTTTTCATGCACAAAGATAATTATTTAAAAAATAAGACACAATGTCTTTAGATTCACATATTCGTTTCTTAATTGATTTATTTGAGTTTTTTTGCGATATATTAAATGTCCAAATTTAAAATGTTTCTAAAATAAGATATTGAACCTAGGAATGATGAAATATTAGACAAAAATATAGTGAAAAAAATAAGCAAAACTGAGGAAATTTTACTTTTCTAAATGGAAACTATGCATATCAAGTGGAATTAATCACTGCATAAATCACCAAAATAAAATAAATATTTACTTCAAAATGTCGGTTTAGCAATATTAGAGATTAAAAAATTCTTCCAAAAGAATATTAGCCATGAGAAAAAAAGCAGGTGCCTATTTTTTAAATATGCAAAAATTCGTTTAAAGTAAAATAAACTAAAAGACCTTTCTTTAAATTGGTTGAATTGCAATTAAAATGAAATATGTTTATTTATAATGCCCTATTTTGGTGAATTTACTCCAGGAATTTTTATGAAAAGGTTTCAAAGGATAAATGAGCTTTATTTATAATACATAGCACTCATAATTTTGCAAAATGGCGTTTTAAAAAATTCATTCTTGGTAATTAAGCCTTTTGTTGTTGTGGCTTATCCCACCTGTTGACAGTAAACATGTTGCATACGAATGAGTCCACTTCGAAATCTAGCGAGAGTTGTCTGATCGCGTCTGTTGCCAACCCCAACTAAAATCCCTCCAGGGCGACAGTCAGCATACCATTTATGCACGGGGCCCTCTTCCAAGAATAACAGATACCTTTCCGGTCCCGGGTGGCAATTTCTGAAAAAGTAAGACAACCACCATGAGCAGTACCTTTATGGCTACCCTCTCGGTCCATATCATCAGCAAATTCATTTCAGTGCACATTTACATGTGACGGAACCCACTAAAAGGTGATCTAGCATTAACAATCAAGCGATTCAAAAGATGGCCGATGATCTTAGCCATGCAGACACCATGCCTCCAACGTTCAGATATATGCTGAACAGAAATTCGGCTGTCACTCAGAATCCAAATATCAGTGCCAATACTCTCAGTTATGCAAAATCTCAAAGCCTCCTCAATAGCTGTTATTCTAACACGGAGCAGAACTGTTATTCTACCACGGAGCAGTTTTTAACTGACATGCATTACGAGGTAATTATATTCTCAATATTTATTCTAAAGTAGGATGACACGATTATGACTTTATTAAAAATACTCTTAATCCTTCAAAATTTGTCACTTTTCTTTGTATTTTAAAAGGGTATATTTTAAAAACATTTACCCCGATTAAGTATTTTCATGATATGATAAATATAATTCTATTACAGAATATTTTAAAATTATGATATTTATTGGAAAAGATCTTCTCGGAATTAATTCTCTTTTTTTTAATACACCTAAGTCCAAACATGTTTGGAAGAAAAGCTTTTACTGTAATTCAAAAACATTAAGATGAATATTTTTACGTTTTCATATTTTCCGAAATTATCCAAGATTTCATTATCGTTATTAATGATTTCACATCATTGTTAAAATGTTATTAATCCTTAGAACATTGAATTTTATAAACCAATTATACATGAGGATCGCATGTAAGAATCGTATCAACATTAAAAATTATCTTACAATTCAGAATGTAAGAAAATTTAATGATAAAACTAGACACTAATTAGAAAAGTTCTTATCAGTATATATTTCAGATTTCACTTTTGATGTGATATCACTTTAATTTATACAAAGTCATGGACTTTTGAACGACGTTTTAAATGACATAGCTCGTTAAAAGTTTTAATCATCTATTAGAATAAGTTAAGCATACGTGACAAAAAACTGACAAAAGTAATAAGATTAAAAAAAAATATCCACACCATTTAACGAGACTATTCCAGATTTTAAAGCGTGATTGTGTCAAAGAAAGAAGTTGGAAGTCGATAAATTTCTTTATTTAAAAGTAATAAGGTTATTAGAAACTCTTTGTTAAAAATACTGAAGAAATGCAACTAGAAATGAAAGTTGATTATAAAGATTCATCTTAGTCGTGGAATTAGATGATCGGATTTTTTTTCTTCTGAAATCCTTTCAGTATCATTTAAAATAAAATTTTGATATCTGCTTTCTTTTTCAAGACGACTGATTTCACTCTCTTAATCTTCCCACGAATGCTATTTTTCAGTAAAATTTGCGAATAAAGCCACAAGTCTTTGGAATGAATTTTAATAATGATAATATACAATGCTACAATATTAAAATAATATCAGGAAGACCGTGATTCACACAGCAGTTAATTTTTGCTAAAGTAACTAGATAGGAAATACCTATTAATATGATATGAATATCTTTCAACCTTATCCATATGTGAGCAGACCATTTAAAAAAAAGTCATGATTGGGCTTAGTTTAACATTCTATCCAAAACAATCTTCTATATTAAATATTCATTGTTTATCTGTCGTCGCTCTAATATCTTTATTCTTTTTTTGGAATCAGATTCGAAATGGCACAATAAGACATTGTCAGCATAAGGGCAGATAGTTAAAAAGTTAATTATAAAAAATGCTTTTTGTGTTTAAAATTGTAGTAGGAATTATACCTATTTATAAAGTGATCGTTATTTACAGTTGAGATTTGACGTATTGCGTTAATGTTAGTCAAGGATGCCTCTGAGAAGACGAAGAACCCATTATCAACAGCTCAATGAGTTTGAACGAAGTCGTGTTGTAGGGCTACGAGAAGGTGGGTTTTCTTTCCGCGATATTGCTGAAAGACTTGACTGGAATGTCTCCACTATGCATGAGTATTGGCGGCAGTGGTCAAGGGAAGGTACTGCCTCAATAAGACCAGGTTCCGGGCGGGAGACCGGGGAGAGGGAAGACCGTCGTATTTGGCGTATGGCTGTGGCTAATCGTACTGCGTCTGCAGATGAATTCGAGCTGCAGTTGGCACCACAGTGACACAACGAACTGTTACAAATCGGTTACTTCAAGGACAGCTCCGAGCCAGAAGCCCTGTACAGTGCATTCCCCTGACACCAAACCATTGCCGTTTGCGACGTGAGTTATGTCAAGCTAGAGCTCATTGGAAGACGGAGTGGAGATCTGTTGTGTTTTCTGATGAAAGCCGGTTCTGCCTTGGTTGCAGTGATAGCCGTTTGTTGGCTAGAAGGAGGCCAGGTGAACACCTGCTAGTGACCTGTCTGCCGCCTACAAACACAGGGCATACTCCTGGAGTTATGGTTTGGGGAGCAATTTCGTATGACAGCAGGAGCACTCTCGTAGTTATCCCACGCACCCTGATTACAAATTTGTACGTCAGTCTAGTGATACAACCTGTTGTGCTGCCATTCATGAACAACATTCAAGGGGGTGTTTTCCAACAGGATAACGCTCACCCTCATTCCGCTATTATAACCCAACATGCTCTAAAGAGTGTTGACATGTTGCCTTGGCCTGCTAGAGCCCCAGATCTTTCTCCAATCGAGAACTTATGTGACATCATTGGACGGCAACTCCAACGTCATCCACAACCAGCATTAACCGTCCCTGCATTGACCGCCCAAGTGCAGCAGGCATGGAACTCCATCCCAAAAACTGATATCCGACATCTGCACGACACATTGCATGCACGATTGATTGCTTGCATTCAAAATTCTGGCGGTTACACCGGTTACTAATGTACCAAAATTTCATATTTGAAATGGCTCTTGTCGCCAGTGGCTGTACCTGTGATCTTGAAACTTTAATCAACTAAATATGTTACCTAGACAAATGTATTCCTAAAATTTCATTACTGTACAATAATTTTTTTCTTGGTGTTGGGATTTTTTTCCCATCAGTGTATATATATATATATATATATAAAGGATGGCTCAAACCTTTGATCACAGCTTTTATTCGTTAAATATTGATCATAGACATATATTGTAAATTACAAATTTGTGTGAAAAATGTTATGAAATCGATTAGATTTTTGAGGGAATTAAACTTGAAAAAATACATAATTTAAATTTTATACTGACCCACACAAAAGAATCACAACCGGTAAAATGTGCTCCATCCTCTAATAAGTTTATGTACAAAATTTAAGTATTTTATCAAAAAAGTTTCAAAGATATGAAACTACACAAATGCTGACTTAAATATTTTTCGATGAGTGCGTATGAATACGCAAATAAGCAAAATCATGTCGGATGTTCGTACTTTAGGGGTCAAACAAAAATTAATAAAGAAAGTGATTGAATGAATAAATAATAATTTTGTTTTTTATTGGTTCAAAAGTGTTATAAATTTGTAGAAAGAATAACTTAAAAAATATTACAGAAGTTTTTTTACAAGCTCATTGACTGTGCTCTTTTTAAATTATATTCTGCAGTTCATGATATAAAATGTTAAAATATTTTTCAGGAAACATAAATTTCAAAATTTTTATTTTAAACTAAATATTTCCTTATGATGCATTCCTACATCACATCATCTACAAGAAAATGTAAACATTTTCATTTTTGTTTGTGATTGTCCCATCACTACATTTGTTATAACATATCTTGAAATCTTGAAAGTTTTAGTGATAAAATTGTGAAACTGTGCATATAACCTTATTAGAGGAAGGGCACATTTCTCACATTGGGAATGTTTTTGTACGCGGTCCGTATAAAAATTTAAATTTTGTATTTTTTGTATCTTTTTAAAGTTTAATAACCTGAAATTTTAAATCAATTTCATAACATTTTGCACGTTTTTTATGCAAATTTTGCCGTATATGTGTATGATCAACATTTAAGGAGTAAAAACTTCTTTCAAAGTTTTTGAGACACCCTGTATGTATAAAGAGTCTCGTTTAGTTATAAGATATTTCATGGTTTTAATAATGCAATTTTACCACGAAAATCAATTTATTATGATAGAGTCTGTGGAATAGTAAAAATTAACTAAACAGGAATTTAAATTTCACAACTCAATATTTTTATTGTAGACAAATCATTTCAAACCGATAATCACTTCTAAGATATGAGATAGTGGAAGATTCAATAATCTAGAATTGTATCACAAAAGTTTGTTTATCAAACGAAAATCAAATGTCCATATTTATAAAATAATGACCAGTCGAAAGCTCATCTTAAATCATGCAGTTAAAAAACTTTATTTACACATCACTATGATTACAAGAACTACTCCATGAATCTTATAACTGAAAAAGACAGTTATCAAACTTTGAGACGGAACTTATTTAGAAGCGTCTGTCTGTTTTATTAACTCTGGAGAGATCTGATAGAGATCTCGATTCCGAACTGAATAAATTTATTTTGACAGTAAAAGCTAAAAACATTTTATTAATGAATTAGCAATGAAAAAGTTTTGGCATCAAAGTTGATTATATTGTAAGCGATGTGAACTTGACATAAAAAATATCAAAGAATGAGGTGAAGTAATGAAGTAATTGCATGATTGTGATAGAAGGCTAAGTTTGAATTTGAGATAAATTCTACTGGGGCTTTAACCTTTTCAACGCTACCAAGAGATATTTTGTGTTTCAGATACTTCCAATTACAGGTTTAAAATGTATAAAATTATGCCAGTGTAAATAAGTTGAGATTTCTAATACACGTCTGAAGAATAACTTTCATTTTTTCAAATTGACATAAAAGACAAATTTTAGTTCACAGAAACCTGTAATTAAAAGTATCTGAGAGACGAGATAAGCCATCGGTAGGGTTGAAAGTGCTAACAAATCATGGATTTTATTTTATTTATTTATCATGAATAGTTTGTTAATATAATATAGATATTAATCTAATATTGCGGAAAGCTAATTTTTCATTTAAAATTAAAATTTGCTTCATCAAAATTTTCTAAAAAAATTAAATTATTTTTTATTTACCTCTTTAAATCAGAGTTAGTAATTATTTCAATGTAATTGTTAACGGTTGTTCTATTGTTTACTCCTAAAACCCCTTAGCCTCAAACAATGCAGCCGAACCTTTACGAAAAAGGAATCCATAACACCGATTGAGGTCAGACCTTAAATGAATTAATTGCATTTTAATTACTAACCTCAATTGCACTTGTTGAGAAAGTCATTAACCTCAATAATGAGTTTTAAAATCACGACATGGCAATTAGTTCTTGAGCCGTTTGAAGGATTTAAAAATTATTCAGAGAAACGTGTAGGAAATGAGAATAAAACGATCCCAGAAAATCTGTTGATTTAAACAAATATAGTTATTTTATAATTTTATATCTCACTGTCCATAAAAGCAACGAAATTTCCTCTTTTAAAATCATTGATATGTTCAGAATTACTTTGAAATTAGAGCATACCATGACTGATTACAATAGAATGAATATGTAATTTAGTTTTAAATGTATTGGAGTGTCGGCTTTAAATTAAATGAGAGTGAATTTGATACAGCCTTCTTCGTTTGAACCTCTGTTAAATGCCACAACATCTCTCACATAAATTTAATTTACATCAGAAGGTTTATATTTAGCATATGATATCAAACCCTTAATTTTTCGATTATGAAATTAGAAATTTTAAATAGACACCACCTTATATAGTATAGCCTTACATTACAATTCATATCCTTACTTATGTATTCGAATTTTAAATTTCACTAAAAGATTTCGGTAATGGCGCCATAAATCAGCAATGAATAATTTTCACCATGCTATAACATTTCATAAGTCGTTTTATCAGAAAGTGAACACAATTGAAAATTTTGTATTAAATTATCCCATCAGATTATTGAAAGACTTCTAGAAACCAGAGCAAAAAGGTAAATTGGAAGTGGGCAAGTAATATTGTTACAGCTTTTACAGTTATTGATATCATTGGTAGATAAGAATATGGCATTCAAAGGGTAAAGATTTTATTGTTAGGTAAAGACAGAGTATTCGTAGATAAGGATATAGATATATCAATATTAAAGGAAGAAATTGAATAAAAGAAAATATGAAATATACACAGCCTATTTAGTCTCATAATTTTTTGTAGATCTTATTTCATAGAAAACCAAATTGTTATCAGCTGCGTAATCATACGTTTAGATGTCGTAGGAAAAACAAAGATTTGGATGCATTTTTTTCCCACAGTCTTGCAATTGTATTTGCTTTACAATAATCAAATTTTGTTTATATTTCACTTCAGGTTATTTCATCATATATTTCAAAACACAATGGATTTAATTTCCAAATATTGGGAGGTTTAGATAAAATTTGTTAACTATATTTTTTGTGGAAAGTTAAATTATTGAAATTTCTTTCATTATAGAAGATCACTCAAGTTAAATTAACAGCAATTACGAATGATTATAAGAACTATAATGAATGGCTATAAACTAATTGTATGCATTTGAGCCTAACAATAAAATGAAAAGAAGCAATAGATTAGTTAAAGAGTTGTAGACAGTTTAATTATAGTAACGTCCTAGTTTAAAGCAACATTAGAGTTATTTTGAAGAGGATGACACCTCAGTTGGCATAACTTCTCCAAACTTTCATACAACACCAGCGTGAAGATATATGGCAGCGACGGATTGAACATGCATCAGACCCGCTTACACAATGTTTTTTCGGTGGAATCGGGTCTCGAACTTGAAACCCTCCTATTCCTGATTTAACCAACAGCCATCGTGGTCCTATATGAACTCGCGCATCTGACTGTATAGGATTTGATATTTATGACCGAAATGAATTAGAGATTGATTTTAAATCGCAATCACTTGGATCCATTTCAATATCTTGATCTTCTTTTAAGTTCTAAACTGAAATTTTAATAAATTCCATAAGCAGAATGCATTAATTTATTATAAAGTTAAATGAATTATGAGTTCAAAGAATTTTTTTCCTAATTTCCTATAGTGAATATAGTTATTTGACTTCATTCAATACTGCTCGATTAGAATTTTGCCAAAAAAGTGTCTCCTCAGTATATTTTCTGCTTCCTGAATTGTTGTTTACCAAACGAATTAAAAGCACTTTCAGAACCTCACTGACAAAATGAAGCAATTGTAATTCTCTCTGTGAAGAATTTTTACCACCCTCCGTCCACATCTTCAAGTCAGCTAGGTTTCCTCTTAATTAAGTAATCACTAGAGCTTGTTCCAGAATTTATATTAGCTTGTTTAATTACTGGTGCAGGAAAATACTCCTTTAGAGATGGTATTTTTCAAAATTTCTAATGTTGAATTTTTTATCTATTTTTTCTGCAATTTTCGCAAAAATTATTTCGTATAAAGTACTTGTTATTTTCCTATAAAGTACTTATTATTTGTAAAGTACTCTAGATTAGTAATCTATAGATAGCATAAAATGAAGCCTGAAAGCGTCTGTATCTTTGAACCACAAAAACTCGTGAAATACTTAACTTATATTAGAAATACTTGTACTATTTTGTAGGGTATTTCTTGGAAAAGAACATGCATAAAATAATAATATCTGCGCATGAGTGAAAACCTAAAACTGCGCATGCGCAAATAGCTTAGTTGTGGCATGCAACATATCTTTGATTACGTCTGATTTTAAAAAGTCAATTTTATTCTCATCTCCCCCCAACTAACTAATATAGGAGATATTTAAACCATTTTGTAGGGTATTTATTGGGAAAGATTTTTGCAAATTGAAGTCATGTCAAAAGAAAGAAAAGTGTTTTAATATACACAATTTAATTATTTTATTTATAAAGCACAAGGACAAACGTTCCACAATGCTGGAATTGACTTAAGTCAAGAACGTTTCTCTAATGGACAATTTATGTGGCATTTTCTAGAGTTGCATCCAAACAAAAGCACCAGGCTGTTTTCCTGGTGACAATTTCTTGGCACCAGGAAAAGCAGCCATTATAGTTTACAAAGAAATATTGTGAAGCAGACTGAATTTTAGTATCATATCAAATTATGCATTTGTAATAAACAAGCGTGGAACAATGGGTAAAATGATTTATTTGCATATTTTTAAATTGCAAAATAGCTTTTTTATTGCATATTTTCAGTGAAATGTTTTGTCTATGAACAAATTATATTTTTACCTTTTAAACAATCTAAATATTTCGGAACAGCATTCATATACAGTCATTTTCCCCCAAAATAATTTATCGTCAAATTTTAATGAGATGAACATCAGCAAATGCGTAACGGTAGCAAAAGTGAGACTTAAAAATTCTCAACCTCGAAAGCCGTTAAATGACTGTATATCAAAACTTAACCAACATTTCTGAATGTGTGCGATAAAAATAGTTTTGTAGTTATTTTTCATGATTTCTAACTATTATACTTTTATATTTGTTTGATATTGCGTGTTAATTTGGGTGGAGGGGGGCGAGGCTTAGTTTTAAAGCTATTTTTTCCTCTTGGATGTTTTACAACGGATAACTCTATGCGGGTACAGCTAGTTTAAAACAAATAGATTATAAGATATGACTTTCTGTTATTCTGTAAATGAAAAGGTATCACAAGTTATTAGAAGAAAAACCAGATTTTTCACTCTTAATATTAAAAAAAATTATTACTTTTATTCATTTCAATTTCAGTGCTTTCGTTTCCGCCTTATTTATAGAAATTAATCAACTAATTGTATCTTATTTCAAACAATAACAAACATATCATATTAAGCAGTTTTAAATATTTTTATTTAATTTGATTTCATGGTGGTGAAGGTGTAACTTTAAAAAAAACTATATTTCATTCACTTTTATGAGCACATTCCTTTGCCTTATAAACTTGCGTATTTGTGTGCTTTTCATGGTAATAGACTTTTCTAATGATTATACAGCTCAATTATAAATTAATCATTAATACAATTGATTATTAATTGTATACTAATGGATCTATATCAGGAAAAATAATTTATATCAAATTAAAATATAACCTCTGATAACAACATATCTGCCTCTGACAACATCATATATAGTAATAAAAACATGTCTTCTATTTAATTATTTCATTAATAAAATGCTCCAACAAATTTATTCAAAATACATTTGTTCTGTGTCATCAGATGTAGAATTTAGATGATAAAATTTTAAAATAACTAAAAAAATATTTATATTTGCTAAGAACTGGTAATCTTATTACACCAAATCTAACAAAAATTGTCTTACTTAATACTATAATATGCCTCAATGTAACTGACAAGAATAATCTTGCTACTGAATCTAACATACCAAGGAAAATGTGCTTGTTTACATTAAAATCTGGCAAATCTAAATGCCACAGGCTGTGCCAAAATATAGACTAAATGTAATACATAAACTTCCGGCCCAATTATCTATGTCTTATTATCATCGTATGCACAACCTTACATACCTCACTAACATGATACGTTTTATAACGCTCTTAATTATATCTCTTAGTTTAAAGATCATGAGCAATAATTTCTCAATTTTTAATGAGTGGTTTAAGTATTATTAACATTATATACTTATTTTAATTGCCTGGAATTTGCAAAGAATAGATCTAGAAAAAGGTAGCTCTAGCTCTTCTTATTTATTTAGCCGTTTTATTACGTGGTTATATCAGATGTTTTCTTTCATTAGTAAATTATCTATAGTTTAGCTTCATTCTTTAATCTGAATATTTGATATTCTCTGAAAATTCTATTTTCAATTTTTCAGGAAACTATGAAATTTTTGTAATAAGGTTCATCAATTCATACAACTAAGATACCAATTAACTATTTTTTCCCTTCTGGTGTTTTTGCGTTGCTGCTAATATAGTTCATTATTTTTGATAAACATGCGCTACTTTTAAAGAAAAGTAAAAAATTCCTCGAAGAAATAGTTTAAAATATTTATTTTAAATATTAAAAAAAAACATTTTTTTTTTGTGTGTGCGAGATTTCATTCCTAGTATTCTTTAAATTTCGTGTTATTAACGATCAGAATAATATTTTTACCTGTTTTCAAGATAGCACAGAATATTTTCACACCCAAAATGCAATTTAAAACATTATGAATGATTATTTATCGGGCTTCTATTATTTGCACATTTGAAAGAAAACTTATTCCACAGATATTTGCTGCTGCTTAATAATGAGTTGCTATCTCCACATTCTTTTTAAGAAGGTGCCAATATTGCAACAATAAGCGAAAACAATTTAACTTTAATCAATTCTAGAAGAAAACCTTTAATCAGCGAATATAATTTATTTTTATTTGTCACATAGTATTTCTTTGTTAGATTTATTATTAGTGTGAGATAAAAAAAGTAGGCAATCCTAAGAAAACCGTATAGAGTTGCATCTTTTATCTGGTATCATTATAAAAATTGGAAATCGTTATTATCTTAAGCAGTTTCAAAAACAGTATTTGATATATCATTTGGTCATCATTCGAAGAATACCAAATATAATTTTTCTGATTGTTCTTTAAAATACTCAGTTTGATCAGAAAAGGAGAAATTAATTTGTTTAATATAAAATGTTAATAATTTAAGGTTTTTACAAGTTAATGTCACTAATTAAGTTTTTGATGTCTTATATATGTCGATACTATTAAAATAACTGTCTAAATTAATTCAGTCAAATGTTAATTATCGTCAAACGCATAGTGTCTACATTAATAAATATGTTTATTTTTATTAATTAAAATTTAAATTCTAGTTACAATTACACTTTTTTGTCGATTCAAATATTTTACGGTAATCAATTGAAAATGAACATAAAAATAAATTAACATAAAAAATATTAAATTAATCGGAAACAATTTTCTTAAAACACTAAAAATGAAGTTTCTTACTATAATTAAAAGATTTTTAATTCCAAATAGTTTCAGGCATATAATTAGACCATCCATTCATGAACTTTAAATTTAGAGCTACACGACACAGCTTGAGAGTGTCGGCCTTTTATAGTTCCCGGGTGGCAAGGCTAGAAGCTTCTAGACCAATCAGGGCTTATCCGGACGTATCTCAGTTCTTAATGGATGGATTGAGAAAATTCTCGAAGTTTCGATTGCTGTTCATTTTGTCGTCAAATGATCCCCAAGTTTAAGGAGCAAATCAATCTGAAACTGTTAAAAATTCCTTCCGAGATTCCGAGAGAACAATACGTACAGTATACACCAGGTGCACAAAAAGGAAATAGCTATTAAGCAAATACGGCAATACAAAACAGTCAGAAAGAACGTCCAGAAGTTTCTTTCATATAATTATTTGTAAACCATTGCGTCTCTCGACACGTTTACGGCAGACACAAGCCTTCATGATTTTATAGTTTCGAAAGACAATGCGAATCCTCATGAAGCTGATATCTTCAAGATTCTAGAATATATTCAGAAGGTTTATTTATTTTTAATCATTTAGTTCGCCTCAAAGGCAGATGAGGTCAGTACTTTGATGTCTATTTAGCAGCTATTAACTATACTTGTAATATGAGAGACCTTACCATGAGACTATCGGGAAAGAGAAGTAATATTAAAATTTCGTAACAATATCACTTAAAGTTTCTAATTTTCTTTTTCTTTCTATGTATTTACCAAGATTTCGCTAGCCATTTCATTTATATTCAGAGTATACACGGTAAGGCAACCCGAATACAGATATTATAAAGTAGAAAAAAAATTGTTTCATTATCATGCAATACTGTAACAGATATTAAAATGCTAAAAATAATTATAAAACATCTGCATTCATTTAAAGGTGTAAAATTTAAAACCGTAATTTCATAGAGAATTTCTGGAAATGTTTACAAGTCTTAAAAAATGTTTGTATACATATTTTTAAACGTTCAACAGAATAAAACGCTGCTATCTATACTTTTCTCCAGCCACATTCTTTATAATATAAAATTAATTTCATTTTTTAAAGGTCATGTAATTGTTTTCATTTTTTTTATTTAAAAGCTTTTAATGATATATTGATCGCAGCATTTTTATATATTTTGTGAACTACAGTAATAAATAACTGCAAATCCAACTAAGCATTTTCATTATCCATTAAATGTTCGATGCAATTATTAAGATTTTTTTATATGATATATAGTCTGTCTAAGAGTTTTTTTTCAATTACATAATTATATTGCAAGATGCAGTTAAATTAGTTTACATGTAACAGTTTTCTCCTCACTTCTTTAGCTGTTGTAATTATTTGAAAAAAAAACATACCTTATTTTCAAATCTTAACCAATTATTGAGTAAGGGAATTTTTTTTTAAAAAATCCTATTTTTCTCAGGACACTTGCAATGAAAGGGGAAAAAATATAATTATGCCAATTTTTTCTGAAAATTTCCAGGTTTACGCAGAAGTTTCTTGTAAGTCTGATAATCAATACATATTTCATAGTATATCCGAATCCAAGCATCATTAAAAAGACATTTTCGGAATGTTTACTTTACTTTTTTCTTGCGTTCCTCGCTCCATCTAGAAAAAGTATTGAGTATTTTGTTATCCCTATTATTCCATGAGTCAACAACAAGCAATGCATGCTCACAAGGGGGATATAAATTTTTGTATTATAAATTACAATTTTTATAAACAAAGCTTAATAAAATAAATAATTAATAATATTAATAAAGGTTAAGATTGTTTTATCAACTTTAATTTTTAATTTTTCTGCATTAAGACATAATTAGCTACTAAATAATATCTTTTCGTTTTGTTTGCATTTGACTGCTCCATTTCGCTTTGAGTAATAAGAGCAGTTTCTGTGCCATCTATCATCAATAACGATCTTGAGGTTCACATCATTACACCTTTTGTTCAAACTTCAAAAGAAGGAATGAATGATTTAAAATTAGCAAAACCAAATGCGAGCATATTAATTAATGTAACAAATTGAATGTTGTCTATGTTAGTCGTAATTTAATTTGAAGAAAATTGTTTATCGTTCAAAGGTAGAATATTTATTTACTTATTGATAGGTAAAATAAAAGTGAATATTTTTTCTATTGATTCAGTCATTAATCTGTCTTTAATTCGGGCCCTAATTTGGCTGATCTGTAGTTTAAAAAATGTGTATTGTTGATATTGATGATAAAGAAGGGGCATGTGATAGTCTTTACTTAAACTGTGCAAACTTTGGCTATCGAAACAGATGGTTAGTTGATACAAGTTGATTCAAGACTGTGTTAGATTTAATTCTATGACACCAAAACTCTAAAAAAATACTGTTTTAATCTAAATGTTCACTATGATGTAAGCAACCGCTTTTAATCATGACAATATAAGCGAAGTTTTTATACAGGGTGTTCCAAATCAAAGTTACCTTATTCAGAGCTACACAAAGCCGTAACTATTTATCCAAAAATTCTGAAATTTTGGGTTCGCCTTAATGAAGGGACGAGAAAGACATTTTACTAAAAACAATTAGGTTCCAAATGTCGCCACTAGAGGGCGTATTATCAGCTATTTTATTATAAGAATTACACATTAGCTTGGAATTAATCCAAGTCATATTCGATATGATGGCCACCATTGTCAGCTACCCTCTGAAAATGGTATGTTCAACAGAAGGGCGTAGTGTCTGCGTTGAAATACTGAACACTTGGCCGCAAGTACTGGCTTTAAGATCAACGTTCTCGGTTAGTCACGGCCAACCAGATCTTTCAAATATCCCCAAAGCCCAAAATCGCTCTTTCTAGATAGTGCATGCCACTGCACCTGATAAAGTTTGTTCCTCGTAGAAGAACTGCTCCAAAATAAAAGGAGCATTAAATCCACACCATATCGTTACTTTCGGTGAATGTAACGGAGTATATAGGGTAGAGCGGGAATGTTCTGTAGCCCAAATTTGGCCGTTATGCATATTCACCTATCCATCTAAATGGAAATGAACTTCATCGGACCACAAAATATTCCAAGGCCATTCAGAATTAACCCCACAACGAGCAAGAAACTGAGCTGCAGTGAGAACGTTAATCGTGCGTCAAAATCTTGTGGATGCAGCTGATGAACAAGTAAGATTTTGTATGTATAATATTGTCGGACATTCCTGAGGATCCTATGCACAGTGGAAAGTGACTTATCCAACGCTGTTGCGACATGGCGAACACTACTGCTAGCCATGAAGTTTGATGCTTTGTCCTCTTCCACTTGAAGTGCAACCGCCTCAGTGACTTCTGAAGAAACTGATTTTCATCCTCTCCAAGGACGAACACCCAACTTTCCTGTTTCTTCAAATTTCATAACCATTTTCTTTAATCCTTGAGACTTCATGGGACCTGTTCGAAGATCCTTCGAAGTCTGAAATTTCTTTAAGGCTTCTGGTGCTGAATCGTGGGTTTGATAAAACAGTTTGACTAATAAAGCACGAGATTGCAAACTTAAAGTCATTTTGAGTCGCGAACTCACTCGCGTGAAGTTTTCAAAGAATGCATTCCCTTTTATACTGAATAGCTGTTAAGTGACGTAGCAACATTTGCAAGTGCAGTAGTTTTAAATGTTTGGTTAGTTGATTGGTTGAATTAACGTCGCACTAGAGCTGCGCATTGGGTTATTGGCGACAGTTCAGGATCTATCGCGTGGAACAGACCCGCTTTTCATGAATACGCCCTCTAGTGGACCCATTTGGAACTAATTTTTTTTAGCAAAATGTCTTTCCCATCCCTTTATTAAGGCGTACCCAAAATTTCAGAATTTTCAGAAGGATAGTTACTGCGGTATGTACCTCTGAATAGTGTAACTATAATTTAGGACAACTTGTACTTTAAAAATATAATTGAATGAAGAAGGATAACTCAACAAAAGAAATCTGATATGTGTCCAAGACGATGCATGAATAAAATGAAGATATTCCACAAAAATGTATTTGGTGACAAAAATTTCTAACTTCCTATGATACCTTTTAGGTCTAATCACTTATAAGTTCAATAAATATAAGAAGATTCTTTTCAATTTGATTGTCCTAGCGATTATGCTATTTTAAATAATTCGGAAACATAAATGGCACTGTAAGAAATTTAAGATCGAATTTCTTCCATATTATATTCTTGATATTCTTAAAATAGATCACCTTAAAAGTTCTGCCGATATTACTTCGTTCAGCGATGGCGGGAAAGTTGGCTGTACGTCATCTTGAAATCGTTTTGCATAATACATTTTTATTTTACCGTTATTTTTTACAGAATTGTAGTGACTTTATGTAATAAATTCTGGTGATTTAACTGATTTGGCTTCCTATAGTTTCTAGCATGAACGGATTATAAGTCAAATTAATTGAAAACCTATATTTCTATAGATTAATGTTAGGTGTTAATAAGATAATTAAGTGAAAATTGTTAACGCCAATCATGATGAAATAAGACAAAATGTATTCTTCCAGTATCCCTTCAGAAATTAAAAAAAAAACAGTTATATATCTAACAAATCAAAATGGAATCTCAGCTAATTGAAAGAGTAAATGAAATGGTATTTTAGACATATGACTTCATAAAAGCGATATAAAATATGCAAATAAATTTTTAAAATGCAATATTTTCATGAATGCATAGAAACAAAATTTATTGCGATATGCTTTGTGTAATTTCCTAAAATATTAAATTGTTTAATTGCAAAATGAAGTCATATAACATTTTTCAAATGTCGAATCTTTTAATTGAATCTACTACTTCACCTTGCAATATAATTTTTGAAGCAATGTAACAATGATCAAAATGTACGATTTTACAAATGTAATACACATGTTAGAAGCATATTTTCCCATAGTTGAAATTTGTTTTTCGAACAATAAAGTTACTTGCTTTTCTTAGAAACCTACCTAGTGTTGAGAACAATATCTCCGCTTTGATTAGTAGCAGCCTTATTACAATAAACGAAAATATTTCCTTTTTCAAGAAGGACTAGATATTGTTTTTATAAGATTAACAAGTAACAAAAATTATAGAGTGAGTTTCTTCATTATGTAGCGATATATGGAGATTCAGATCTCCATATCTCCATATATAAGGTGCAATTGTCTATGAGATCTCAGAAAGATATCCCTACCGGCATTTAAGTTTGCTATTTATTTGATGTATAATTAATATTTGAAAGAATTCTGCAAAGAAAAAGATGATAGAACAAAGTTATTTTTTTAATAAATTAATTTTTGTTTCATTACAGAAAGAGAATCCTTAATTAAATCGTATGAATGAACGATCTTCCTGCAAAAATAATTTATTTAAAATATTTTTTTTCACACAAAAGAGATTAATAATATTTACAAAAACAAATGATTGCAAATACTAACCAATGACTTATATGGGAATTATTGAATTCGAATAAAACATAAGATAATTCCATTAAATATCGAAATTAAGGAATAATAGGTTGAACCTTTTCCCTCAGTTTTTTTTCTTTTAAAATTGTTACAACAGTTTTAGTTTCTTTCTAAAGATCCAATTTTTATTTTACTGACTTCTATGACTTTGACAGTTGTTTGACAGGTAAAAAAATCGATCTGAGTTAAAGGTTGAAAAGTCGTTTGGAAGTAAAAAAAAAGTTACAATTGGATTTAAAGATTTCTTTTTTTTCATGGAACAATTCAATAGTCTGCAAGAAAGCGGAAATAATGAATAGATGCTCATTTCATGTCATTAATGAATGTTTTGCTTTGTGTTCCGTTTTCTGGACTAATTAGTCTTTGTTTCGAAAGTTTTCAGTTGGAAGTATTTTTTTTTATCGTTTTTCAAAAGGGTAAGGATTTTCTCAGATTTAACTTTGTTTTCTTTGCAAATTCACCCCGTAATTTAATTATAAAGGATTAATCAGCATTATGAGAAATTAATTATTTAGATAAATGATTTTGTTACTTTATTCATTAATATATAACTTTTTTAAACATTACCTTTCAAGGTCTTAAAGACATGTATTCTATATTCGAATATATATTCTTATATTTTCGAATTCCTTTTCAATACCTGTTATTAGTGATAACTTTCCCTATATATACAGTGGCTCAAAAAATTGAGAGTATGCCTTACTTCTACTGGATAAATCAGATTTCCAATATAAATAGCACATTTCCGAGAAGGGCAAACATGTTTTATTTTTACACATGAAAAATGGTTTAATTTAAAGTAACAACACAGTACAATCAACGAAAAACTTCTGAAATGAAAAATTTCAGAAGCATTTTAAATAAACAAATTCAGATTTTTGCTTCAAAAAATTGAGAGTACACCTATGAAATTTTTGCAATATCTCAAATAAAAATAAAGTGTCATTACTAAGTTGCATGTCCTTTGACTTTCATAATGACCTCTAAACGTCTTTGTACCGATTTGACTAATTTTTGATGGTATATGAAGATATTTTATCCCATTTTTCTTGAAACACATGCTTTAAATGGGTTTTGTTTCTAATTTTGTTTTCGAGTATGGCTTACATTATATAGTAATATTCAATGGCAATGATGTGGGGTACTTACTATATTGGACTATGTAAGTGCTGTTTATAATGAAAAAGATTCAATATTTTGACGTTAAGTGCATTCTGTTTTGGGTCTTTTTAATGCGGAAAAATGGAAGTTCCTTCTAAAGCCAAATTTTAAAAACTTTTCTTTAAGTTGCTGCCACCATATTATTAATCAAACTTGCAGCAAAAATTTCTTAAATCCTAAGCAAAAATGTAAGTGCTGAAATTGCTCGAAATACCATTTGACAAGCTGGATATAAAAATCGCATTGCTAGAGAAAACCATTCATTAGCTTGCAAATTGAGATAAAACAGTCGAAGTTTGCAAAAAACTCATAATGAAGACCATTAACTTTTGAAAGGAAGTTATATTTAGTAATGAAAGAAAACTCACTATTTTTGGCATTAATATTAATCATACTGTATGTAGAAAGCCTAATACAGCTTTGAATATAAAAAAAATACTTCCTATTTTGTAGTGACTCCGTCGTGATTTGAAGTTGCAGGGCTTCATCCAGGTTAGGAAATTTAAGTCTTTTAAATGGCATTATAAACCACATGGTCTACTTGGATATACTTCGCAGAAATCTAAAGTATATTATTAAAAATTTGGGTTTAAATAGGAATTCTGTTTTTCAGCAGTACAACGACCCCAAACAAATGCACGTAACGTCAAAATATGGTGTTTTTTTCATTATAAACAGCAGTTTCAGATAACAACATAGTACTCTGACATCAATGCCACTGAATATTACCATATATTGTGGGTCATACTCGATAAAGTGGTTCAAAAACACAAAATTAGTAACAAAACCCATTTAAAGTAAGTGTTTCGAGAAAAATAGGGCAAAATATCTTCAGATATCATCAAAAATCGGTCAAATCGGTACAAAGAGGTTTAGAGGTCGTGATAAAAATAAAAAGACATGCAACTTAGCAGTGATACTTTATTTTTATGAGAGATATTTCAAAAAAATCATGGGTGCACTCTCAATTTTTGAGGCAAAAATCTCATTGTGTTTATTTAAAATGCCTCTGAAATTTTTCATCTTAGAAGTTTTTCGTTGATTGTAATTTATTTTTACTTTAAATCAAACCACTTTCATGTGTAAAAATAAAAGCATGTTTGCACTTCTCTGTAATGTGCTATTTATATAGGTACTCGGATATATCTAGTAAAAGTAAGGTATACTCTCAATTTTTTGTGCCACTGTATGTATATATATTGCTCAAATTTTCAATTGTTAATAAAATACTTTTTATTCATCCACTCAAATTCAAATACATTTTGTTTTTGTAAGGGATGAAACTTGATTTTAATACAGTTTTATCAAGTATTAATCAATTAATAGCTGTAGCAAAATAGAGTTTTAATAATAAATATTTTTAAAAAAATGAATACAGTTTTATAGAATATCGTTAATTGCAAAAGTTATTTTATTACTAATAAAAAGTCAACAGAAAATTTATGGACATTTGCAACAAGTATTTTAAAACTTATCAGTTTACAAAACGTTTATTTACCAATTTTTCAATGAATACTATCTCAAAAACGTACACTTTAAATTTTGTATTTTGTTACTAAGAGATACAATGATGTAACGCAGTCAGAATTTTATCTTTCAAGAGAAAAATAAACAAATATAGGATAAGCATTTTGGATTAGCACTTACAAATGATACATTTAAGTTTAGTTCTTCAATATTAATCATATATTAAATTGGTTTAATAATGCTGAAAATATTTGTTTTGAATTAAATAGGTATTTTAAATTGAAGAACAAAATATAATAAGTTAAAAAAAGATTTTAAGCTTAGAAGTAATGATCAGAATTTCACAGCATTTTAAATTTTATATATACTTCAATGTATTATTTTTTTTTCAATTCTTTGATTTAAGGCTTCGTAGTTCTTTCCCCCCTTCACAAAACATCTAATTGAAAGACCAAATGATTTCTTATAAATAGGCTTAGCATAAGATTAAAATAAATAGCACTAATTTGATGAATTCAAAAACAATTTGAAAGCTACTAAAATATCCAAATATATTTGGACTAATGACCTTACATCTTGAGTTTATTTTTACAATAATATTTAAATTAATATTTAACGAAATCAATCAGAAGTTTTAAAATTGAATGAAGTACTTAATAATAAATAGAGTTATTAAGTTCTACTAATAGAGTTATTAACTTAATAATAAATAGAGCATTGGTAAATCTTTGATTTTAGTTTCAACAGAATAATTTTTTTAAAATAAAAAATAGAATTTTTCATATTAAAAGAAAAAGGTAAAAGCTTTTGAAATCTTGAGATTCCTGGGGCACTTTTTGGTGAAATAATAAAGAAGAAATAAATCCCTTTCAAGAGCATTGCAAACAATAAAAGTTATCCTATCATGCAATGGTGCGGGGGGTTAAAACATTTTTTTAGTTTTGCAAATATTTCCCTTCTTTTTTTATTAATTTTTAAGCACATATGTATTAAAATAAAGCTCAAGACTTAAACAGATTTTATAAATGTCCAGGCAATTTTTTTTTGATCATCAAAACATGCTTATTTAAAAATGTTTATATCAAATTATTGACATACTTTTAGTTTTAATCATTTGCATAAATATAATTTCTTAAAATTTCATTTACATTTGATGTAAAATATACGCACTATGAATTAATCGGGGAATTCAAACTTTGTTAGAATTTTATGTTAAATAGTTAATATAAAGAACATTCTTATTAGAAAATAATAAAAAAATATTTGTATATAATTTAATGAAGTATCAGAAAAAAGACAAAAAACTCCTTATAGCACTTATTGAATAACAAACAATTTTAAAATGAATCGTAATTCGAAATGTAGCTAAATTTATAGCAGTGAAATTAAAAGCAGCTAAATTTTTAGAAACGAAATTAAATTGTAAATTGTAGCCAAAAATATAATTTAAAGAAATTAGATTGTATTTTTCTTTCAAGATAGAAAAAAAAACATTTTTTATGTTGTTTTCTAGTTTCTTAATCTATGAAACATGTACTAGTAGTTGAATATTACATTATTCTAGTCAATGTAATTTTTTCAAAAAATTTCATTGAAAGCAAAATGATACCCCGTATATCCTAAAGTAAGATTATCCTTCATCTCATTAATTACTAATCTTAGTTTGCTATACTGTATTATTCATTGTTAGCTTTAGGATGTAGAAGGGATGTTCAAATGAAAATGTATGAAGAGACACAATGGGTATAAATGAGGACTTTATTCAAACCATACACCATGTCTGAGCACAACGATCCCCTTTATTAACGAGAGGAAGAATTCATATGGCCATTATGAGACATATGAGTTGGAGCGCCTCCGTTTTAGATGTTTTTTCAGGGAATTGAACTCATGAAAATCGCAGTGTGACATGTCCGGGCTATAGGGAGAATGGTCGAGCTGCTAATACTTGAACTTGGCCAGTATCACGTGTGTGGCCATAAGACGCGATTTACGCGCATTATCATGGAGCAGAATTACACATTCCATGAATATTCCTGGTCTTTTGTTCTTGATGGACCTAAGTACTTTTCAGGATATCTCACAGTACACATCGGAGTTAAGGGTTTTTCTGTGCTCAAGTAGCCATACTTGGAAAGCTCTTTTTCTATGTTCTCTTCTCTTCTACGCATGTGGGCATCCGCGAATGAATGCTCCGATCTTCGCCAATGACTCTAATCGCATCTCTAGATATCTTGCAGTGTTCTCCCATATATTAATTGTTACATTGTAACAAAATGTCGCTCCTTTTCATTTGAATAGCCTTTGTAACTTATTTATTATGATGCAAATATTTTATTTCTACTTATAATTGAAATATATACTTTCATACTTATATTCCATGATTATAAGTAGAACATTTTTAAAAGAAAGAACATGAAAGAACATTTTTAAAATTTTCGTCCCAATATCAGTGGTAAAGTGATATTTTAAAATTATTGTTGAGTAAAACCTATTACTGAATACTTTTTGACACACACGCACACACACACACATTATATTCATTTTTATTACAAAAATTTTAAATATGTAGGAAATCCCTGCTCTAATGAATTATTTTTACAGAAAATTAAATAGAGATAAAAGTCTAATTTGAATAGAAATTAATTTAAAAATATAAGTTCTATAATTTTTTTAAATATTGCATTTTAAATACATTCTTTTACAAAATTTCGAATGTGTCATATCTTATTTTGTAGATTGTTTTTCCGTCATCATTACTCAAACGAAAAAAAGAGAACTCCTGAAAAGTTTATTAAATAAAAAAAGCGTAATTTTTTTAAGGATAAAGCTTGTTACTTTTTTTGTCTTTCTTTCCATCTCCTATCTTCTTAACTTCGTTTGTTGTTTTAATCCAAGCTTGGGGTTTTATTTTAAGTAAGGAATTATAGCGCTTTTTCGTAAAATGTTCTAAACATTTTATCCAAAATTCAAATTAAAAAGGCAGGAATACTGCTTCATTGATTTTACATAGTAATTAATTTGATCCCCTAATCTGTGTTATTTATATTGATTTACGAGTAAGGTTTCTTGTAATACCTTAACGGTTTGTTTCTGGCGCATCGAATTAAGAAAAAAGGTGAAAGTAAAATAAATCGAATGAATCAATAAACCTAACCAGAACCACCATGTGCGTGTAGTGAAACTTTCAATTCTTAAGTCTAATATAAATCTTTAAAAATTAAAACAACAAGAATACTTTAGAATGCTTTGTTAATAAGATTTTATATATCTGTATGTTGATTTAAAAGATATTTACAAAATGATACGGCAAAGGTGGCTTACAGCAAGGATCAAAAGTCACAGCATTAAGCCATGACTGCTATCTGAAACAGCTGGAGGGCGATTAATATGATAAAACATTATATATGGCAAGACACAAAAACATTTCAAATAATTTTATCTATAATAGTCATACATTACAGAAGTAAGACCAATTCTATCATAATACATGCTGAAAGGATTGTATCGAAATCCCATCGACACTGCAAAGGCATATCGCTTACCTTCCCAAAGAAACCACATATACCTCAAAACATTCAGTTACAACAGCAATTCTTCCAATGAGTCTTCCGATGACGAAGGAGATGTATGTGCGCGCGCCCATTTTTAAGAAACTCATAGGGAAAAAATCAATTGGAGATAGGTCTACTGATTATGTGGTCATGTGATTTTGCCACCACGACCAAGTCAATAGCAAGGAGGAGTGTCTTGAAAATGTGTTTCTGACTTGTCTGCTGATATACGAATGAACTCAATCGCGCTGAAATCGAATGCCTCAATGGATAGGCATATGGGCATTCTGACAGAATCTCTTGGAGGAATGCAAGATAAATGCAATCTTCAAATCTTTTTGTCCAATACCATTTCGCATGTTAAGGGTACATTTCAATTGTGAATTATGTGTTGGAGTAGCAAATGAGTTTTCACTACCCAAAATATACAAGTTATGAACGTTCATCACATTCTTTAAAGCGAAGGGTAATTACTATAATTAAATTTTTAAATGAAACTATATATACTTGTAATAATAATGTATTTTATTTTAATATGCTACTAATCATGCTGATCATATTTTTTAATACTAGAATTGAATCAAAGAAAAATCTAAAGACTATATTAAGAGCATATCTAAAGAGTACCTTTTCATAATTTTTAAATGAAAAAATCTTTTGATTCCAGCGTTTATGCACCTTTTGCATTTAAGCTTTTTTTCAAAGAAATGAATGATTTTTTTCCAAAGTGACTGGTTTAAAAAACAGAACTGATTTATAAGCACTGATTAATCGATTGTAACAGAAATTCTTCCAGTAAACTAGTAAAGTTAACTTTTTTGCTGACAGCCGTTGTATATTGTAACACAATCAACAACAAATAACGACATTTATTAACACGAGATCATTGACAAAACACAGCAGCACATTTAGAACAAATAGCAGTCCACAAGTAATAATAGGGAGCCAATAATAATAATTCATTGCCAAATGATCATCAAGTTGGGGATCACAGATCAGGTATCAGTTTTGCATCCACTAAAGCTGATCGTAAAATGGTCTTTCTAACGATGGAACTAATTAAGCTAGAAAACAGCATTGCAGCTTCTAACTATATTAATTTTAACTCGTATTGTATTGTACGAAATATAAAAGGCTAGATCTGCATTCTAGAATTATTTCTGCTTTCAAAATTACACTTTGGCAATATTCAATTAAAGCATGCTTAATGAATATTTAGCAAAGAGTGATATTTTTGAAACATTCTTACAACTTTATATCAGTTTTTTAAAAATTCTAAAATCCAATAATTCTTTAATTCGCAAATGCTACTATGCAAACTATCAAACGAGATCAAAATGTTATTTGAAAAAATAAACCGTTTAATCCAAATAATTGCTATTTTTAAATAGAAATGTTTAAAAAAAGGAATAAGCGCCAATTTAAATTACTTTATGTTAGCTGAGTATTTTAGAACTTGCATACAAAATGCCTTTTCATTAACTTCTCCATACACAGCACCGTCTTCTTAAAGAGCATTAATATGCATAAGTTCTTCAGAAAGAGGTTTCAGAAGTTTGTCACTCGAAACGGTCTAAACTTATAATCTCGTACCAGACTACTCAAAATTAAAGAATTTACTCAACCTTTCTAAGAGAAAACGGCTTCTTGTATTTCAGAGAAACTTTTAGGAACACTTCAAGACATGCGGAAATGATTCTTTCAAAGGTCCTATTTATGTGGAAGATATTTATTTTTCAAAGAGATTTAAGTATCCAATGCCAATTAAATTAAAATTACACGAAATATGTGAACAATGGTACAGTTGTTAGAAAATTTGTGCATTAAGGTTCTAAATTGCAAATTCTTTTGCCTCTCGCACTTTATTCTAAAATGATGCAAAGCATTCGAACTTGCTATTGTGCGTCATTAACTTGGAAAAAAATCACATGACACTAAACATATAGCTATTAAACCGTATTGGATTTAAACTTTATTTAACCCGATAACCGTAGCTAATATGAAATTATAATACAAATATGCATCCCTATGTTTGTAATGTTAGTAGTGGTCTCAGGTCCTGTAATGACAGTCTGTGTGTTTACAAGTGTTACGTCATATCTGACAATAGTTCATCATGCTCATTTTATTTAATCTTAATAAATTGTATTTAATTTAAACCTCTTCTTTTGTCGGATCCAATCTTTTTATTTACCATCATTTCCGCTGTCGTTACTTTAATGTCAAATGCCTGAATACTTAGCCGTTATATTATATTTCTCTTTAACAATAACCAATAATGTAGGAGAATTAATTTTCAATAGAATATATTTTGTTTAGTAATTAAATGTTTCAGAAGCTTTTGCAATAAAAGTTAATAATTATTACAAAATACAATTGATTACTTTTAAACAAGAAATATTTTCAAAAATGAAAGGTAGCCTAAATTCAATTTGTTCCATGTACTAATGAAATTAAATTAAGTAGGAAATTTATGAATATTTGATCTTTCTATGATGTTAAATTTTAAGTTTCCTTTTCTAAAGAATGTATCAACTCTAATTATTTGTATTTGCCCTTGTCCAAAATCTCTAAATAATGAAATATCTTTGGAATGAGATTATTGTAATAAATAATTATTATTTATTACTATAACAAAGTATATACCATTCTATCTTTGTAATCAATATCTAATTTTGCTATATTATTATCGATTATAAATATTTCTTTTAATCATTTTTTCAGCAAAATAATACTATTCAAATTCTCTTGCAACGTGCTAATGATAATTAATGGAAATATTTATCATCTGTGAATATAGTTTTTAGAACTAATAATATAGAAATTTTAGTTTATTTAACCAACTGGATCAAATCACACATTGGTGGGGGGATTCTGTAATTGAGGATGAGAAACTTCTAGTATCGTGGTTTATTCTTGATAACCTTGTGGGTGCTCGAAAAGGTGGGGGTCTGACTTTTCCTTTCAATGATGGACATTGAGATTAAATCACATTTCCCTCCAGTGTTGCTGTTGTAGCAGTTCGTTCATCAGATTCTTCCGAGCGCCTTTAAGAGGGTTGGAGGCGCCAGTTTGTGGTAACTAGCTGGACCATATCCAAATTTGTACACAATTGTGATTATGAAGCTTGAATTTCAAAAGAAAAAAACATTTTGGCCTCACAGGTAAAATGATACTGTTTAATTTGCAATATGCAAGAGACAGAAAATATTTATAATTCTTCTGGCAGCAAAATGAATATCGGAATTATTTAAAAAATATTAAACTAGGATTTTAGTAATTACGAAAGTAACGTTTTCATATCTATAGTTTTTTTCTGGTTTTCTTTTTTTAAATCAGAGATATAACAAATTATCAAGAGTGGTTAATATATTTATTAAAATACTTTCACCGTGGTTCTATTATAACTTTTTGCCGAATTGAAAATAAAACAGAATACAGAGAAAAATCCCGATTGATTTTTTTGAATAAGAAATAGCTAAAGAATAAGATAGCTGTAAGATACATTGTTTAAAATTTTTGTGTTGCATGTACAACTGTGTAAAATATGCACAATTTATTTCACAGCAATGACAATTTTTTTCATTATCGATTAAAATATAAATTTTTCTTTTTAAAAGTTTTAAATTGTATATTCAGAGCAATTTGAGTATAAAATTTGCTTGTGATTTTTTTTCTGAAAAGATATAAATATGTTATATTCAATCCCAATCTGCCCAAATAACATGATGTGAAAGATGAAGCATTAAGCGTATTTTTTAAAAATAAATGTAAATTAAAAAGGGAAATTTTAAAAATAAATTATACGAAATTAGATATTTCTATAATTGTGAATGATCTTCTTTTCATTAGAAAATTTATTGCATTATCAAATCGAATTTTTAAGTCTGAAATAAAAAATATTAATTATATTATAATTTTACTTATTTTGCAATGATATACTATGAAATGGAGATAATTCTTAGGTATTGCTGGTTCTCAAAATAATAAATGGAACTTAAAATAGAATTTTCAAAATGGTTGCACTGTTGTAAATATTTCTTCCTAAACATTTACGAACAATATTTAATAAAAAATAATCCACTTCATTGATTACAAAATTCTCTGTCTATCTCTATCTCTCTATATCTCCCTATATATATAACTTGCTGGTAATCGGCATGTTGCTGACACAGAAGAAATAATTTTGGACATATCATTTGACATAACAATCATCTTTATTGGGGAATGATATTTATTTTCTTATCGGCAATGAACACATTCATTGAAATTGAATGGTATATAAAGGAGAAGCATGAATAATACTATTTTTACTTTTTTACTTAATTATTCAAGTATACTTTAGGATAGACAATATTTTTTGATTTTCCATCTTCTATACAAACAAATCCAGTTTTTGACTGTCGAACTCTTGAGCCTCCAATATAAAATTGACCATGTGAAAGAACATCGATTTTCTAGGTTCTCAATAGTTGGTTAAGCAAGACGTTTGAATAAGTTGACAAAGTGTTATAAAATCCGTATGAATGGCACCGCAACATATAACCTTTGCACAAACAAAAATTCATTTTTATGCATTAGATAATAATTATTTCTTCTTCTAGATTTAACATAATATTTAGCAAGGTTTTATAGCAGTCAGATGAATGATATGGTAACGTTTAAAATATAACGAAAAAATTTAACTTTTAAATATTATATAATAGTAATTTAATTCTTCCAGATTTAACATAGTATTCTTATCATAAAATAATTTTTCAGTTTAATTTTTGTTGAACATTTCTTGAGTATTGAAACAACGCAACTTCTGATCTATTAATTAAAATGTACGATTTACAGATAAATGCAGTTAAGCTAATGCATGTATTCAATTTTTTCTTTCATTGATGTTTATTTCAGAACACAGGCTTTCAAATAAACATCAAAAGTACTATCTCTTCAAGAGGCTTTTTTCTCTGTTTTGAAACATTTAGGATTTTAATGCTTCAACGAAACTATGCATCATAAATGAGATTAAGCAATCTCTCGGGAAGAAACATTTTGTGTTTTGGATTTGGTTGCAAAAACCGTTACAGCTATTCGAAAAATATATTTTTAAAAACAGTTTTCTCTCCAGAGCAACACTGTTTCTGTTTAAATTAAACAGAAATTCTGTTTAAATTAAGAGAACAACAAAGCTATGTACACATGTATTTATTAAGATTATTGCATGGTTTCCCGAAAGGTACAAAATACATTATATTTTTAATCAAAAGAAAATTACGTGAGTTTTTGAAATACCACTTTAAAGCAATATTCTTCTTAAAAGAAAATAAATAATTTGCATTTTTATTACAGTTTTATGGAAATAAAATTTTTATATGTCTATTATTTTAATTGATATTTATTTTAACCATCAGTTTCAAATACATATAATATAATTTTATTAACTAGGAATTGCACATTTAAGATATGGGTATGATAATGTAACGTTATAGCCATTAATTTTTGACATACGCTTGTGTGTATGAAAAATTGCTGATGAATTTGCAGCATTTATGAAAAATTGCTGATACATTTATATTATGCTATAGTCATCAGCAGTAATTTTGCTGATGATTATGGTATAATAATAGTTTAAAGCAAATGCGCAGTTTATAAATTTTATGCATTTATGCTTACTAAATACTGTGCTGTATATTGCTTTATATACAAGATCTGTTAAGATCTGTTAATAAAATAGTCAGAAATATTTTCTAATAAAAATTGAAATTATATATTTGAAATTTAATTATTTTTATTTTTTTATTGATATTATTATTGAGATTTGCAACGGCTGACTCATTGCAATTGTAGACATATTGAAACTTATGTCACACATGACAGCTATATCGTAATTAAGATTTAGAACTTTTTAATAAATTTTGAATAATTTATTTACTGATTAACTGAAAATAATAATTTACTTTCTATTCACGTATGGTTTGATAAAGAAATCGTAAGTAAATTTTAGATTATAATGAATTTGAATTAAGAAATTAATTCAACCCGACTTTCCAATATTTTACTTTCTGTAACGAGGCTTTCATTTATGCAACTCCTATGTAAATATCATAAAAATTATAAAAAATATAGAAAATATAAACTTAAAACAAATAAAATTAGGAATATTATTATAATGTGAAAACAAAATATTGTTTTTGGTTAGGGAGTTTTGGAGCTCTCCTCGGCAATGAATAAAGCATAAATGAAATTATTCATCAACATTTTTTAAACACATACAGATTTTTTAAATGATTTTACCAGTATTGCATTATTGTTACGTATATTTGTTTGAAAGCAGATGCGCTTTGAAAAGGTTTGACTTCCTGTAATCCGTATTGCTTCACTTCTTTCACATCAGATGCTTTTTCAAAAGGGTGACGTTGAACTATGACATCCTAGCTATTATTTTCATGGAATGTAATTTTTTTTGGAGGAAATGAAAATGGTTATTTCTTATAATATGTTAAAAATAATAATAGTATTTATTAACAGTTTTGATAAAAATATTTTCTTTTTCTCCCAGTGGGGAAATATCACTTAAGACGTTCTTTAAATAAGAAACATTAAAGGATTTGACTCCTGTTTTAAGATTAATCTACTATAATACTGTTTTATGATTTCAGAAATCATAAGATAGAAGTTTTTATTTACAAAAATGTTGTTTTCATAAAAATTCTTCATAAATTAATATATTTAAGATTCTATTGGTAAATAGTTTATCATTGGAAATAGTATATATATACGTATATTTATATACAGAGAGAAGCCTCGTGATTGTTTCAAACCGGTTTAAACCGGATAATGACTTATATTAATCAAAACAACTAATGTCATACAAAACTAATATTCTCACATGATAACTTAAAATTTGCGATCGTAAACTTCATTTTTTTATTTTTTATTTTAATTATAAAGTAATTTTTAAGGAAACAATCGTCTCATTTTTAATTTTCAGCTGTTACAAACAATTTAATTTAACTTAGTTTTATTAATTTTATTTATGGAACTTATCCGAAAGTTTTGATTGTTTAAAATAATGTGCCTCGTAAATATTATCTATCCATTTTTCATTTTTTATATGCATTTAAAAAATAATACAAGATTTGTTATAATTTGTATTTGTCATTACTTACCAATTAATTGTCCATTCTTTTCAAAATTTGCTATCACAAAAAATTTCCATTTTGTAAAAATATTTAAAACTCAAATTCCTATACCTCTTGTCCTGAATTATGAGAAGTAAATTCCCTTCACTAAGCATGGCAATAAATAAATTTCAACTGATGCTCAGCATTTGTAAAACATATATTACATAATTCTACACATATTCGTACAGTTATTATTATTATTATTATTATTATTGGATATCTCTTGAAAAGTGAAAGGAAAAAGAAGAAGACAGTTAAAGTATTTATGGATTTAAATTAATAAAGTAAAACTGCTTATTTTAATTTTTACAAATTCAAGTACTGAATTGAAATGATATTAAACGAATTGAAATCAATTATTAATGTGGCAGATTTTTTCAGTATCTCTAATGAGCACAAAATTCAAAAATGTTTCCATGCAAAACATGTTTTACTGTTTCTTATCTTTTTGAGAAATTTGAACTTTTATTTTGGTATAATCTATACTTATAATAAAGCTCAATGTGTGTGTGTGTGTGTGTGTGTGTGTGTGTGTTGGCGCTCTACAGGCCAGACCATTAGACCTACAGCTACCAAATTTGGTACATATATACCTTGGAGTTCGGGAATGTGCACCTTGGAGCCCTTTTTTCGAATTTTTAATTAGAATTTGAATTAATTAAAATTTAAGCGAAATTTCAACGTTTTTCCGTTATAACTTCCGAAAATATAATTGAACAAACATGATTTTTATATCAATTTAAAGATTAAAAAATTAGCTTTCTAACGGTATCAGTGTGTTTAATTTATAATGCAAGCTTCTATTTTTAACGAATTTTTAAAGAAATATTTTAACCATGTTTTTATCACGTGATGGGATAAAATAAAAGAATGCCGGAAGTTCAAATAAAAAAAAAATACCATCGCAAAATAAATCTAAAGAAATGCCACTTTTAACACGTGACTGGATAAAATAAAAGATATATAAAATGTGATATTTTCTAAAAAAATAAATGCAAAGCAAAGGATTGTATGATCGTTTGCAATATCTAAATAATTACTTCAATAAATCTTCTTTACGGTAAACCTGATCGAATTTAGACAGGATATGCATTGGAATCCGACTTAATGGCATATTTCTATTATCGTTTGCAATATCTGTATCATTTATTCAATATTTTTTTTCATTATAAAATGTGATCGTTTCTAAAAAAATAGATGCAATGCTAAGGTTTCTATAAAATCTGCAAGAGCACGTCAAATTGAAAAAATTAGGTTTTATCACCGTGTTGCCATCATTTTGACGGAAGTTCAAATTAAAAAAATAAAAAAAAACTATCGTCGCAAATTAAATTGGAAGAAATGCAAATTTTAGCACGTGACTGGATAAAATAAAATAAATATAAAATGTGATATTTTCTTTAAAAAATGCAAGGCAAAGGATTCTATGATCGTATTTAAATCATTAATTGAATAAATTATCTTTATTTATACAGTATTGTATTTATACAGGATATGCATTCAAATTTTTTTCCAATGGCCAATTTGTAAAATATTATTAATAGGCATATATATTGTTTAATACTATTAATTTGATCTAAATGAAGTAAATAATTATATTTTAGGTAGTTTGAGTCAAACAATGCATTGATAAATAATGACTTTTAGTTTTCTTCATACTTTGCTCTGTGACCCATATTTTACAAAATATTTTTATTAATATTTTAAATAAAAGTTGCTACATCAATCAGTCTTCTAAATCAATCATTAAAACTGACTCATTTATAAAATTATAGAATATTATTAGGAAAATGTGTTTTTTAGAACTTTCCGTCCATCATCTTTAAGAAAATATAAATTTCAGGCCAATCAATGCCCGGAGTTACTTCAAGGCTAATGAATATGTGATTTAATTGAAAATGTTAGAACCCATTACTCATGGCGAACCATCTGGTCGCCAAAGGCGGCTAGTGTTACATAAAAATAAAACAAATACGTAATTACCAATGCACACTAAATAAACACATTAAAAATTAATTCATTATTGTCTCTTTCATTATTGATATCGAAAAAATTTTTTTTACTGCTTTTGATAACATGGAAATTGAAATCAATCTACTAAGAGTAGTTCGTTGCTATACTCAATTAGTGTCAGGTGTCTCTTTCATTATTGATATCGAAAAAATTTTTTTTACTGCTTTTGATAACATGGAAATTGAAATCAATCTACTAAGAGTAGTTCATTGCTATACTCAATTAGTGTCAGGTGCGTAGTTAATCGTAATTTTTTATCAGTTTGAAGTTTATTTTGCACCAATCGGAACAATTGAATGCATAGAAGTTTATAACAAAATTTAAAATTACGAACGTAAAGTTTCGTGATATAAAATCTTTAAATTTTCGATTAAATATTCTAAAAATGATCGCAGAAGTGCACGATTGTACAAATATTTGTAATGTGTATTTATGGGTTTTTTTTATCCATCTTCATTTCAAAACTTAAAATATGCTCCATTCATTCTAGAATTTCCTTTTCCACCTTACTTTGGAGAAGGTTTAGTTTTGATAAATAGGAAACTCTGAAGAAAATAAATGTGCCTGCAGTAAAACGTACGCAGAAACTGTGGTAAGATTTAAGGCTTAAGCAGGCTCTCTATTCCAAAGTTAGAAAAAACTAAATATGGAAAAAGAAACGTAATTTTGATAAAATGCTTTTCTGATTTTGTGAAAACTTGCGGGATGATTTCTTACTTATATATTTATTTTTTTATTATACATTTAAATAAAAATATACACAAAATCCCTCGTTTCCAAAAAAAGTGTCTGAATGCTTGTGCATTTCTATTTTGAAAGTTCTTTAGGAATCTTAACTATTTTAGTGAACCGTTTTTGGCTACAGTATCGAAAGAAATATAGGATATTGTAACATGAAGTTATCTATAGAGTCGCATTTTTTTATCTTTTCAGTACAGACAATTTAAATGATTTGAGGTTATTTTTTAACCAAATCAATGAGCTTCTGAGAAAAAAAATCCTTCCAATCGCCAGTTTTTCTAAAAAGGAGATTTCTTTCTGAAGTGATTGCTATCATATTGTAACTACGCAATATGTATTTGGAGTTAGAATTGAGGAAATAATATTATAAGGATATTCTCATTTTTCCATATATAAATTATGGAGAATTGTGATCATTAAAAGTTCTAACTAAACTTTTGATGAATTTCTTTGTTTGAGACCTCCTTGGCTTACAAAAATGCATTTTTGAAATTGTGATTGTCTGTCTGTGAACCCAAAGATTTTCAGATGACTGGCGAATTAATTTTGCTGTATGTAAGGCATCATTAAGAGATTTCTACTAGTGAATTCCATTCATAAATGAGACCGATAACTATAAAATTCAAGACACACTATTATTAAAATTGGATGCATAGAATTAATACCTGAAATATAGATTATCAACAAATTCGAAATTAAATATGCCGAAAGATTTACCAGAAATTAATTTCGGATTCAATTAAATAGTCTAATTTGTATTCGAAGGCATATAAATGCGATAACAATGAAATTTGGTGTGTGATCTAGTGATTTCAACAGTTATCCCATGTCTAATATTTTCAATTGCTCAAAAGGGGAAAATCACTTTCAAATATATTTGATATTATATATATTCGTACGATAGATTCCTTAAAAATGCTAGATTCCCCAAAAAGATCATTTTTTTCATTAAAGATCAATTTCTCATAATTACTCTCCTCCAGTGCATTTAAAGGTATTTGCAACTTTATTCAAGATCCATAATTTTATGCAGGGAGAGAGGGGTAAATTCGCTATTGAAAACTGTGGAAGTTTCACAGAGGGAAAGGAAGGGATCTCTCCTGTCTTTTTGAACATTATTGGCTTTTAGACTGGCGCATTATAAAAAAGTATTTTTTAATATAATAGAGTCCATGAAAATAATTGATTTATTTCTAAAGAAATTCTTGCGTTTGTCAATTATTATATTTTGAGAGGCAAATTTTTGCTAAGCAGTTTTTTTAACAAATCATTTTAGTAATTATTCTAAATTTTTAATGTGAATGTTCGATTTTCATCTATTTTGGCATCATTTAATGCATTCCTAGAATTTATAATGAATTATTAATGAACACCTTCAATATCTTAACAATTCCTCACCCTCACCCTAATCACATCATCATCGTAGCATTGTGAAAGAATATTATATTTTTTGCTACATAACTGGGTTAGTTATTGTTTTGCTCATAATTGGTCCAGGATAATAGAAATAAATTTATTATAATTGACTCTTGTATAATCCTGAAAATATGGTCTCAAAAATTAAAAAAAAACTTAATTAATAATAATTATGCAATTTTTTTAAGGAATGGCAACAATTACGAGAGTAAAGAGTATTTCCTAAAAGAGTCGCTTGAAATTCAGCATTCTACTGATTAATAAATTCTTAGAATTTATTCAGCAGTAATTGGATAGATAGTGAAATGTTATAGGAATGCATCCTTCTGAATAAATGTGATTAAATTTTCTATAGAGTGTAGAGGTCTTTGGAATGTTTTTGTAAATGTTTAATTGAAAATGTGAATTTATATACACGAGGAACAATATAATACATTTAGTTTAAGTTATATTCAGGTTGGTGCTTTATTATTACTAAGATAATTATACATCTGAAGAATAAAAAATTCTTTTGAAATCTTTGCAGAATTTTAAAAGAGTATTTTATCTTAAAATGAAAAAAAAGGAGCATTTATTCCTTTGCATTAAATTCTTTTATGTCTATGTATTTTTATTAATTTTTATTTCTCCAATTTCAGATGTCAGACTTATGAATAAATAATTTTATTTCTAATGCATTAAAATTAGTGGATAGGAATTTCTTACCATATTTTTGCGTAACTTCATTGAATGGCATTTTTTATATAAATAAAAAATTATGCTTTGCGAATATAATTTTGCTTATTTTGCATTCGATTGTATATTATTAAAAATTTAAATAAATTTAGAATGCAGGAATATAATTTTTTAAAAAAAATTATCGATTGCTTTAGAAAAAGTAAAAGTATACAATAAAATAATGAAGTTTAAATTCTTTATTTATTCTGGATCTTAATATTAATGAAATTTATAAAATTTATTCTAGTTTGGATATTTTTACTAAACATAAAAAAAGGGTAATAGTAACAAGAAAATATTATATCAGAAAAAAGGCTTATTTTTTACAAGTTTTTTTATTAGAGGAATCTTTGAAACATTTTTAAATTTCATATAAAGGTTTTGGATGTAACAAATATTATTTAAAAAATTAAAAAAAATCACAACAGACATTAGAAATCCATATAATAGCTGAAAAAAAAAAGATCCAGTAACCAGTCACTGTTTAAGAAATATACAGATTTACTCTTTTATCTCTCTGTAAAATATAAATTTCTATTTTTTCAAGAAAATTAATTTTTATTGTACCTTGTTAATTAAAATACAATTGTTAAAAGAATAAGAATTTACTTAGTAAGTTTTTGTTTCGGTTGAAAACAATATTCTCACGCTTAAGGTAATTTAATAATTAATTATGTCTCAATAAAGAATTTTTCAGAGCTTGATTTTGAAGAATTTTGTACAAGTTTTGAAACCTGTTTTTTTTTTCATTGTTTAGTATGAAATCTAATTTCTGACACTCTCGGTGAAGTGAGAATTGGAGATTTTGAATGTTCTTGCAATCTAATATATTATTTCCAAGATATACTACAACATAATATTGAAAATTTAAAATTGTATCTTGTTAGACTAAGAAATTTCCTTATTAGTATTTAGTGCATTTATTTTGCTATTAAACAGTGTAACAAACTCAAAAATGTAAAAATTAAGACAGAGAAAAATAATTACACTGTAGTCTTAGAGAAGACTATGAGAGAATGAGTCGATGCTAATATTCTGTGTTATTCAAAGTTCGCCATCATTCCAAATCAAAAAATGTATATAAATAAAATAAAATAAAAAATATTAATGTAACAGATTTTGTATGTTTCAAGAAACGCAGCCAACATATCATGACTTCATCCGAATTCATTGCAGACGATAAAATAAGCACCATCTGGTTCAAAAATAATACTCAAATTTTCAATTCCTGCAGACGATTTCTTTTCATTGATTTAACTCAGAGCGATAAGATCTGTTATAAACATCTATCTCATTGGTGACAAGTTTCGAAACATCGAATGGAGTGATGGAGATTTATCGAGTAAATTTCGATGTAGAAAAGAAGTTACGACTTTTAATTTTCAGTCATAATTTATGTAATAAAATAAAACAGCGTGTGTAAAGAATGTAAAGTAAAAGAAAGCATAAATATTAATTTGGCATATTTTGTATGATAGCTAGGATAAGAGATATAAATAAGAACAACGTTTCTAAATAGCAGCATATGTTCAAAGAATTCCAGCTTTTTGAAAATATCTAGACTGAATGATAAAGGTTGGATTTTGCATGCATTGAGAAAGATAACTTGAGCTGAAAGAGACTAAACGAAGCTTTGACGGTGCAACCTCATAAGAAATATACTTAATTGAAGGGATAATTATTTTAATATTTTTTTCATTTTAAAAACCTGAAGTTTAAGCGAATTATTGGCAATAATGCTTTGTCTTGGATTTGTAGAAATACAAAACCGAGAAATAAATCAAAGAAGTTCATTATTTAAATATTTTATAATTTTTTAAAAGAAGGTAATATCTTAATTTTAAAAATAGAGATCTCTTCTTAAGAGATTTTCACTAAGTGGTAAGATTTCGGGAACGCAAGATGAATATATGAACAATCAGAATACTTAAATATTTCTAAATGTTATGTATATGCATTAAGATCAGATTCAGTATATTTTGTACAAGAACAATTATCACTGCAGGATTATATAAAATGTCTGTATCATGGCATTGAAAACACTTCAGAAGATAAAAAATATCAGAAAAAATGCTTTAATGCAAATTGCCGGCAGATGAAATTTCGGAAAAATAAAATGTACAAATAAAATTGTTTTGGGAGCATTAATTGTTGATAAAATTGTATATTGATTTGATTAGGAGTGAGAATCTTTTATAATCAAAGTTCTTTTGCCCTTCTGCTGCAGAATATTGCACAAGAGTTGGATTTGAGCTACTTTTCTCAACTTCCACAAGAGAAATCTTTCTTGTCAGGCATCTAAATTAGTTAAATTATTGAGTTATTATTTGAGTTTTAACTATTGTTTGAATCTCCAGATCTCAGGTTTCCAATATGTGTTCCTTCACCAACATAAAATAAAATTAACTTACAAATGAGGAACCTAAGTGGCTAGTAAAATTTGCAGTTGTAAGTATTACAAAAAGGTGAGATGAAAGGTAAGGTGTTTTTTCAGGGACAATATGTAAACGTATTACGTGGAATCTAATAAACAAAGGGAACCGCTCACTCTAGAAATTCCTAGTTTCAATATAAACTTTAGAGATTGTCGGAACCTATAAACAATTGGGAACTACTATAACTTATCACTTTTGACTCAGAAATCACTCCAGAATGTCACTCCTTCACTTAACCTCCAGAATAATAATTATTCACGTATCTAATTATCACATATTTTAACACATTGGGACAATCAGTGACAATCAGGACAATCTTTTAAATATTATCCGTAAATGTAGATCATTTGTGAAGTGAAAATGTTGCATGGGAATAAAAAAAGAAAAGAGGGGGCAAAGCTTCTTACTTATAATTACATTGCTCAGACGGTGGAAAACAAAAGCAGCAGATTCTGTAAGGGAGGGGATCAATTTGAAAAGAAAATTATGCTTCTTTGTCTTTTGATTAGGACATAATTACTCATATAAGGAATTTAAACCTTAAGATATGCTTCTAACGGGATTATACATTTACTTGCCCTAAGTACGATGATATTCCAATTTAAGTGGCATATGTATTTTATGCAGTTCTTTAAAATAGTTATCGCTGATGAGTAGAAAATTAACTTCGTTTACAGTTTGAAGAAGGATTAAGGAAACAGGAGCATCCTTTTAAAGGCAACAGTTAAATAAACGAGAAACGAACTAATTAATGAAAAGATGCGAAATAATATGAAAATGTTCAGCAAGCGAAGTACGGATTTTGGCAGAAAGACAAGTCTATTGCGTTTTCGAAAGCTAATTGTTGAAGAACTCTCCCCAGACCTCACTGTTGCAATTCGATAATTTTTAGACAAATCAACTACAGACACCAAACAAAAAAGTATTTTAAGGTTAGCGACGAAAGCATACGTTTTCCTAAATAAAATACACAACCTATAACCGGTTACTCCACTCGTCCGAAGACACACGTAAAATTATAAATACCCGGATCGTCGCAGCAGCAATACTGGCGGGAAATATGGTTGAGAACTAAGGGCCATCAGCGGCCACTATGCAAATCTTCCTTTGGAACGTACGTCTCGTCTTCAATGAAAGATAGATGACCCATTCTCTCCTTTTTCTGTACAAAATAGGAGAAACAACCCCAATTCTGAGAGCTGCTCATCCTCAGTTACGAGATGCCCTGTAGTGGGAGGAACATACACCAGAAGAGGGACCAGATGTTGGTTTCTAGACTACCATTAGGGGTTATGGTATAATTGGAGTCATTTCTATGAAGAATATAATATAATTCACGAAAGAAGAATATAATTCACAAAATAATTATCACTAAAACATTATTTAATAAGAATATAGAAACGATTATCATTCTCCACCAACATCAAAACATTTTATTCTCATTTGGAAAGAAGTATTGAATGAACCGTGATCATCAAATTCCTTTACAAAATCTTTCACCGCATGTGATAAGCATGGAATAATATGCATATTGTGAATTAACCATCCTTGCAACACGTTTGTTCATTCGAAATTCCATTTTAAAACTATTCAAATGAGATTGCAGAACTATTTAAAAAGCCACTTTTGATGTTTGATCGAACAGAAAAACAGAAATGTAAAAGAAATTAAGATTTGTAAGAAAAGAAATTGCCTTTTTCCTCGCTTACATTCAAAACAATAAGAAAAACGTTAAAATATACTTATACTTTGCAGCCATAACAGATTTTAAAATATAAATAACCATTTAAGAATGCTAGTAATCGAAAAGTTTCAGACACTCATTTTTGAAATTATTAAAAGTTTTAGTTTTACTTTTTCATAATTAATATATGTGAAAAGAATTAAAATTAAATATTCATAATTGCAAATTTCAATGAAATTGTAAGCATTTAGCTAGAAAACACTGCCGTTATCCTGTCACATTATGAAAAAACAATCAATTTTTTTTAATAATGTATAGGCTGATTTCCTGTCACTTTCTTAAAGTTTTTCACTTATCTTGGCAATAAGTTAAAATCTACTTTAGAGTTCATGTATGAAATAGAGTAAAATTCTCTATATTTTAAAAAACATTGTAATTTTTTAATTATTGTTATTACAATTTTATTGTAAATATTTTTTATAATATTCATCAGGAATAAATGTTATGAAATTCACACAC
>JAPMOQ010028337.1:359597-380557 GCA_026543055.1 Argiope trifasciata | reverse complement strand
GAACTGAATAAAAATAAAACCATATTAAATTGAATGAAAACCATCTAATATAAACCTACACATTTCTAAAAAATTAGATTTAAAGATAAGACAGAAGTACATACCCGATTAATTTAATATTTCATCTCAATAAGAAATGCGTTCTTTCTTATTCAGTTATACAATTTATTCAGAATCAAATAGGTTCACCAGTGTAGTGCATTAAGTGCTGAAATTAATCATACATATTTTTAGAGATTTAAATTGAATAAAACTAAAATACAACGACAAAAGTTTTTAAATTTTTTTTATAAAACTTATATCTGAGCCGAAAATACTAAAATGTGTTTCCTAGAAAATAAATGAACAAATTAGTTTGTTAGCAATAAAAACTTATTGGACCTTAAATAATATCCGACTGTATCATCAATAAGGCAGTTACATAGAAAATGTTGACAGAACCTTTATATCTTGTCCGACCTGGGATTTAATCAACGAAATGGCTCTCCGACATTTAATTGGTTTCTGTGGCTTCTGAGCGCAAGGAATGCTCCAAGAACCTTATTGACCTTGTGGTATTATCCAGGGACTATGCATTGATCACAAGGTGAGTGATTGATTGAATGGCCTAGATAATCAGAGGCAACCGGTTTCTTTTATTTAATGAAAAGCTAAATAAACTCTTAACAAAAGAAATATTTCTATGCAAACACTATAAACCAAAGAATTTTTTCTAAGACTTCCGAAATATTTATTTGTAATATTTCAAAGTAAAATTAATTGCAGTGCAATAATTTTTATATTATTTGAGTAAATCAGAACGCCAAATATAATTCATAAATATATTATGTGTAGGCCGTATGATATATTAAAAAATGCTTATTGGAATAATAAAATGCATTAAATGATTTTGTCATGAAAAGCTATTATTAGCCTATGTTCAGTAGCGTAGTAGTCATATTCACAAAAATTTAACAAAGGAAAATGCCATTATAAATGTCTGAATATTCCTGATTTTCCACAGAATAAAAATAAATGAAAGAATTTTCGTTGTGAACAAATGTATTTCAAAAATATTTCTTTAAACCTAATCTCACTTATATATTCTAGTTCAAACAAATTATGTAAACCTAAATTCACTTATTTATGCATTCAAAGAAAGTAATTAAAAAGAAAAGAAAAAAAAACACTCAAAAATGTCGAATATTATAAATGTGAAAGCTTAGATGTATGGATGGATGTTTGTTACTTAATCACGCAAGAACAGCAGAATTGGATAAAATTGGATAAAATTTAGCACAAAGATAGACAATAGTCAGGAATAAGACATAGGCTACTTTTTATTCCAGTTAATTGATTGGTTCATTTTTTATTAATTAAAAACTAACGCCAAACGCTGAGGCCAAATCCCACCAAACATAAGTAAAGCTCCGATTTTTTAACCCAACACAAAAGAGGTTAGGCTTAGAAAAATTTCGACAGATTATTTCAAACGATTCTCTTCATTTCCTTTGTGTTTGATATATTTTAAATCAAACGTTGTCAATTAATTGATCATTCTGAGGTACTTTTAAATTAAAAGAAAACAAAATAAAGGCCATAAAAAATTTCTAATTTGCATTTTACTCCAAGTGGCGTAGGAGAGTCAGACATGTGCGTCACACCAACTTTCGTTGAATGCTCATGCTTGATTGTTGAAAACTGTGTTTTCATTTAATTTAAAAGTTAAAAAATTATGTGTATAATATTGTTGTGGCTATCTCAATCTCGAGCAATAAATAAAAGGGATTTCAGGGACTTGATTTGCCGTTTTGTTTTATTTTGTGCATACAATATAAATAAATTGGTTTTATGTTAGTTGTATGTTTTGGTTACTAAATCCTATTTATGTTACACATATTTTGTATATGCTTATACTTTTAAATATATGGTTTTAAGGTTAGGTTTAATTTTTTTATTTGTTCTTATTTGGAAGTTTTTCGTCCATATCCATTAAAATTTCCATTCGAAAAGAGTCGCGGATGGTATCTAGATATATATAAGAAATCACTTTTTTAAACTAAACTTTAAAAAAAGTTTATAAATCCCAAAACCGCAAATGAACTTGAATTTTTTCTTAAAATATGTGTTAGGCTTAGATATTCTTGAAATCATTTTTGATAGACAAATGCGTAATCATCATAAATTTGGATGGAAATTAAGTATAGTTGCGAATTAAGAATCAATATTTAAATTTTTACTATCATAAATCGGAGAAGAATTTCATTTTTGTATAAAAAATTGCTAAATGGATTCTTTTCCTATACTGGGAAAATTTGATATTTATTAACAAAATAAACTAATGTAATAAATATTTCTTAAGAAACGTCTGTTATTCTTTTAAAATCACTTGGGTAACATTTCATATGATTTCACTGATATTAATAAATATATATATATTAATCATAAAAATTAATCAAATTAATCAAAAAATTACTATTATTAGCTTTAGATGTGTTTATCGTGGAAATAAATATTGTAGACAAATAACATTTGAAATGGTAAATAAACAGTATTTTTTTAATGTAAATATCAAAGAAAAAATAAAGACGATCATGCTTATTTCTTTGAAGAAATTTTTTTTCTATTACGATTTATTATTAAAAAAAGAATTTTTTAAATCGGAAATTTAAAAAAATAATTTTAATTTATGCAATAAATAAAAACATAGTGTAACCATTATATGTTTATTCGCATTCTTAATCGATCTGTGAATATTTGAAGATACTAAACCAGAAACATTCTTCATAAAAGCCTTTAAAAACTCAACTCTATTTAGACAGGAACAAAGATATTAGATAAAACATCTCATACGTTGTATAATCATCTTTTATATGAAATAAATATATTTTAAATGGTATATTGCATTTTCTTTGCATGAAATTGACATTTCTTCCCAAAATTGTATCTAATATTTGATCGCTTTTCTCGAAAATCTGATTAAATTCATTAGATAATAAATCAGTAGTCAACATTATATATATATATATATATTACAATCATTTAATAAAAAAAACTAAAATATAAATAATAATTCTTTGTTGAATTAAGTAGGAATTGATTTATTTTTTTACATTACTTATTTATAATTAATCTAAATTGTTGAATTATATTTAAATAGGAACAATAAAAATTGAGTAAATGGATTTTTTTATTAAATAAGCATTTGAAATAATATGCCCGGATTAGGCCTGGGACATCAAGTATGGGAAAAAAATCTTTTGTAAAAACATTAAGACGCAAGGATGAAATTAATTTATCTTATGTTTTTTCAGACACTTGAATATGATTAATGGTTCAGTAGAGCCACTTACGACATTGATCAAAAACTTTACTAGACATTAATCCCTTTGATAAGTGTCCCCTTTCATAAGCAGATCAGAGGTAATTTTTCATTGGCACAACCATAAAGTTTTATGGTTGGTTGAATTTATGAGTTATACATCAAAATAATATTTGCATGAAAAGCATATCGCATGATAAGAAAGATTGCACAGTTGCCATTTTCCGGATATAGCTTCCCTCATATTTATAGTGATATCTTTTTATTTGTCTAAATATTTCTTTAAGAATTCAAGGTGCAATATTTGGGATATTATTAAATAATATTTCAGTCACTGGAGATAATAATTTTTTAAAAAAGCAGAAAAATATAAAGAATTCTGAACACTAAATTTCGAAGATCCGTAATTTAAAACTGTGAATCTATAATCAAATTTACTACATTTTCCTTGATAGTCTGTAGAAAAATAAAACCTGTGACAAAATTAAAAAAAAAGATTCAAAAAAATAGTGTTTATATTTATACGTTGAATGCAAATAGATTTACGTACGATAAATAAATTGAAGATGAGCGTGACACTAGCTATTAAGTGTCTTATTTTTTTAAAAAAAAACATAAGTTCTTTAAAATTTAGCTTTATTTTGACACATTCAGAGTTTAAGAAAGACTATTTAAAAACAGAACTCGTTAATTCGACTTATGATGATAAGGTAAGGATGGTTTCCTTTCTTCATTTTCCATGTCAAGAGATATCTTTGATTCAGAGTGAATTTGAGAAAAATAAATGCTGATTTTCATAGCTTATGTACACCATTGCAATATGAATGGCGAATCTGTCTTCAGAATTCGAAACTAACCTCCTCAAATTTGAGCTGAGAAACAGTGAAAGATTATTTTACATTTTATGACGATGCAAAAAATAAATCAAAGAAATATTGTTATTGTCGAAGACTAATTGTGACTATCAACAAAGGAACAAAGACAGTTTTTGTAAAATATTCTTGAAATAATTCTAGTATGTATATTTAACCCTTTGCTCGCCGAAATGTAATTGGATGTAAAAATATTTGTCAAATAAGAGGACTTGTTTATTGCTCTAAAAATCAGTTAATATGAATTTTCTAAAGCTGAATTTTTCCAGAAAATGAATCTACATATTTTTACCCTTCTTAAGGAATTTTACCATTGAAAATTTAAGAAAATAATTAAATAAAACGACAAAGTAAATCACTGCCTTGAATTGTATTTGAGCGGACACATCGGAGTACTAAGGGTTAAAATAATCAGGAAAGACCAGCAAGCCAGCTCGCCATCCCAAAGACTGCACTGATTTTGCGTCTTTTTGATATGAAAACCCTCGTATTTTAAATATTTCATCACGGATTGTCTTCCTTCATTCAGCCTTAAATATTTCAAAACAGATTATCTTCCTTCATTCAATTCCCCTTTTAGAGAAAAAAAATACGATTTTTAAATCTATTCTTTATGATGAAATGTAGACCATATATAGGAAGGTGAAGAAACTACATAGTTTGTAGCTTTAAGAACAAAGTTTTAATTCTTATCAAAGCTTATGACCTTTTGATATGTCAACAAGAGCTAAGATACACTTCTTCCGATCGTTCTGTGCTTTCAGATTAGTTACATTAATGCCCTGTTTTGAAGCAACAATAAGAATATTTTTGGTCGGACCTAGTAATATCGAACCTTGGTCAGATGACGAGGATGATACCCTAGATGGCATTCCCCTCTCCAAAGTTTCACAGCACACCAGAGGGAGGAAGTTTCGACACGACGGATTTAATGTGCACCAGACCAACTTACTGTGTTTTCAGAGAAAGCAAAAATATATTAATTATAACCATATAAAGTGAAAAAAGAAAATCCTCTACAGAGTTATTTGAAAATTTCGAAACATTTTACTTCATATAATGCTCATACATGAGTATTGGCCATGTATCTCTAACCTTTCTGTTACGAGAGACATTTCAAAATGAGAGAGAACTCTCGATCACAACAAATGTTAAGGTTTGTGGTTTTGTGGCGCAAAAGCCATATTTGGCCATACTGAGCCAAACAAATGTAAAGAGCTGCCGAAAATGAAAGCTTTTTTTCATACTATAATTAGAAATTGAAAATGAAAGGTTAAATGACATTTGGAGGTACATTTAGAAGTTTCAAGCTTTCATACAGAATAAAAATTGGAAATTAGATGTTTCATTCAGTGGCTGTCACTGTCAAAATTTTTTAAGATGTTTTCCAACAGATGATGTATATATGTACTGCCATCTGTAGGGGAATATATGTATTTTTTCCATATTTCATATATGCACAGGAAATGTGTGGTGGTTAAGAGATAAATTTCATTGATTTCATACATAATTTATGTATCTCTCATATGACCTTTAGTGGTTCTGATTTTGTGTGAAATAAAAATTTGAGAAATCGCTTTAACATTTGCTGCTGATGTTTGGTTGTTTGTTGTGTAAATTATTTTAAATTTATAAAGGATAATCAACTGGTAGTTGTCAATGGTAATTTTTCCCCTTTGCACTTTACGTCTATTTCATCCAGTGTTATGTTAGCTAATGTTATCTTCAACAAAAATGGTGGAAAGTGAATGGTGACAGAAAATAGAAATAAATTATATTGAGAGAAAATTATCTTTAATTATTTACAAATATGAATTTTTTTGTATGTGAATTTTCTTGATAGCATACTTTGAATATTTCAATATTTTCCTGCCTCATGGAATATTTTCACAAAATAAAGCAAAATATTTACGGAAAAAATATATTCTTACAGAATATGAATAATATATTGATTGGTGGAAGGGAATGAATTATAATGTCATAAATAAATATAATAACCCTTTAATTAAAGCAGTCTATATAATTATACCATTATGTAAGTGTAATAATAAAAGCAAAATAGTAACCCTTTAAGTATTTTCCCCCAAAATAACTTCGAATAATGTAAGAATCTCTTTCTACCCTCCAAATGTGCTCGAAAAAGATGACACTGACTTTTAATATTTTTTTTTCATTTAATTGTCTTTGTTGTGCTTAAAAAATACGAATTTTCTTATTAGCCTTACTAAAATTGTACTGAAATTAGAGTTTTGAGTGAATAGTCTGAATTATTGATTTTATCACAAGAGAATTTTTAAGAATTAATCTGCTTTATTTAGAGAAACTTTTAAGCTGTATGTGACTATGTTCACCACTTTAATCTTTCAAATAAATTAAAACAATTATTCATGTAAATATACTTGTTCATTCTAATAAGTCGAAATTCTGTTACAAAATGGTTTAATAAGAATGATTGTATTTATAAGAAAATGCCTAACTTCTGTAATTAATGATGAAATATACTTGAGCCATTTTATTTCATTAATGAACTTTTCATGTCAAGAAACTTCATAAATTGGTTATTCAAAATATATCCACCTTTAACAAGTACCTTAATCGACTTCCAGAAACTAGCAATAAATTTCGCTTTCATTTAAGCAATAGTGTGGGTTAAATAAAAGTGTGGTAGGATTTTTTATGTCTGTAATATTAGATAATTTATCCACGATTCCTTCATCGAATATTGAGATTTAATGTTTTTCGATTCAATGAATTCATTTGAATAATGCATATACAAGATAAAACGCATTTAAGAAATGAAGACAATATGATAATGAATAAACATTTTCACAGACCGTTTTAAAAATGATATTTAAAAAAAATAATTCATTTTTAGTTTTAGAAAGAGATTCAAAAATCGTGACTAATTATCATTTTGCAGTTGATTTCATTGATAAAAACTCTGAAAATCATTGCTTTCTTCTTTAGTAACAATTAAGTTAATAGTGAAGTTTGGTAAATTGATTTTGAATATCTGATCAGACATAGGATTGCCTTTTTGTAGTTTATTGATGACTGAAGCGTAACATGAACAAATTTAGGCTGAAAAATATAAAATAAAGGTACATTGTTAAGCCTTCGAGAAAATTCAATATTAATACATACATCGTATTCAAGATTATAATACAAGGAGTAGCTGGCCTAGAGAGCTACTCATACTATAATATTTGGCAGAGAGCCAAAATCATACAATATAGGTCAAGATGTTCAAGTTAACTTCTAGTTCAAAAAGAAAACATTCTAGCATTAACAGTGAGACCATATGGTTTTTACATGACTGATAGCTGGCACCATTCAAGAAGATCACATATTAACTGAATTCTTAACAGGCTATGTAATAAAAATATTTTACAATTTTTCTTTTTCATAAATTTTAGAATGTTTTTTTTTTACTTCAAGAGTACTCATGATTATTTAAAACTCTGTTTTATAATTTAAATGATAAAATCCATCCTATAAAATTATTTCGGTACAACAATACTTTAGATTGTTTTATTACATTTAAATAATTATCGCGTTATTTTTATACTAAGTAAGAAATTTTAAAATAATTGTAATATTTTTTAAGTTCATAGTTACTTATTAAATGAACGAAGCAAAAAATAGTAATAAAGAGAGTTTTAAAAGGCTATATAGCTTTTCTAAGGAAAAAAAAAAGATATTTTTATTTCTGAACACAAGAAATAATTTTCTTTAGAATTTAATTCTACATTTAATTTAGAGTTTAAAAATCTTTATTTGTAAGAATCAATACTTTTTCACAAACCCATATCTATGTACAAAGAAATTGGTTAAGGTGAAATAAAATCTTGTTTACTCCAAAATAACAATATTCGCCTACCTTATCTACCAAGTTAAAATGAATTATCATAATAGTCGATATTACACTTTAACGACGATAATGGCTGCCTCATAATGGCCATCATCAACCACGATGCAACCACTTCTGTAGGGAGGGTTTGCATCGTGGTCAACCATTTCTGTAGGGAGGGTTTGCATCGTGGTCACCGAAATTAAAGTAGCGACAAGATCATACCTTATCCACCAGGGACACGAAAATGAAGTACACCGTAGAAATTTCTCTCTAATTCATGGGCTCCTTTATTTTCTCATGTCCTTCAGGTAAAGGAACAGAATTTGCAATAATTAAAAAAAAATTAATTTATTATTATCTACTAACTGAAAAATTAGAGTAAAGGTGGATGTATGACCCTAGTTTTGTTTTTAATCAAATAAAATAATGGAATGGTAACAGTTTTTTCAATTCCTACTATGAACTCGAAGTCGCATCTTGTTCACATTTTTAAATCGTTAATAAAGTACTTTCTACTTATTTACTCAAGTTCACATATATATATTTTTTAAATTTGTACTGAATGACACTCGATACTAATACAGTTTTTTCAAGTATCAATTAAATAATTAAAATTAATTAATTTTAATTCTCTAAGAGTTTTAGCAAATTGTAACGAAAATTGAAATCAACAGGCAGTATCTCAATTGGTAAAATGCAAGAATTTCAGTATTTTTCCCGTGAAGATGAGGAATGCGAGTTCAACTCAACAATTTTTTAATACTTAATAATTTTTCGATATTTACTTAATAAAAATTAATTGAAATAAAATATTTCGTGTTTTACCTAAAAAGAGATGAAATTATTTTTTTAAATATTATTAATACATGAAAACGATATATTTATCAAATACAATTATATAAATATTGATACATCAAACAAACAAAGTGTTCGTATATTGTAATGAAATGCATTTCTTATTAAGAAATGTATTAAAGTAGTATAAGTGATTTCAAACATTTTAAAATACTAACTGATCAATGTTGTAAGAAAAAAAATTCATTAATTTTCAAATAATAATGAATAATAAAGGAAATATGCATATCATAAATTATTGTCAGAATGAAGTAAATAAACACTCGCTTACGGAAAAGGAATTTTCAATTGCTTATACATCTCTCCGTGAATGAATGAATGAATGATTAGCTATTTTTGATCTTTTTCCTATTTTTATTTAACAAATGCCAGATATTCAGCCTTCTGTTCAAGCCATTCACAAAGATATGAGTTTTCCATTTTTTAATACGTCATCTAGTTTCTATTTTAATTTTTTTTAAATTTATAATTTAATTAAACTACAATAAAAATATTTGTAATATTATAATTATTTGTGATATTTTGCATTCATATTTTAGGCGCAAAAATTTTAATTTTTTAAAATAATAATTTGTAGTAAATGACTTATGCAAGGTTTTGAGCTTCCGTTCTTTATGAATATGGTGAAAGAGCCTATTCAGTAATAAGCATTTCAAAAACGTAAAACAGCAACATGGTAATTTTACTCAAAGTATTTTATTTTAGTTTTATTTCTAGTTTTAAGTTAGTTTTTAATGGCACAATCTATCTGAATTACGAGAATCGAAAGCTGGAGAATGGCACATGCCTCAGTTGAAAGACGATTTGAAATGTTAGAAAAACAGTTAAACCTTCGTTTAATTAATTCTAATTATCATAATATAGAAATATTCATTTATTAAGCAAGAGTAAAAAATTAATTACATTTAATAAAGTTTTAAAATGATGAAATGAGATCAGGTTATTTGAAGCTCATTAAGATAGAGCATAACTAAATTATTAAATTTTAGTCAGCTCAATTTATAGCAGAAATATTACAATAATATATAAATATTTTATGATTTTAAAGGAATTGCAAAATTTGTAAAAAGTTAAGGTAAATTGGTTATCATATTCAACAAAGTTTTTTTAATATTTTAGGTACTAATAATTTTTAATTTTTTAAATGAAAGTAGTATTAAAATTAATTTTAGATTTTTGAATTTTTAAAGATTATACGCAGTGATAAAAAAAGCATATTTTTTATTTACTTGTTCAAATTTACGATTTCCAGATTTAATTTTAATTTTGTTTTTTTATTCAAAACACACAATAAATTTGTGATGAAACCTTCATATTTTAAAAAAAAGACAAGCATAGAATTCTGATATAATTTATAAAATAAAAATTTAAAAAAAACCCGTTAAAATCTAGTAAAAACTGTTGTAATCAACAATAGTTAATTATATATATATATATATATATATATATATAATGTTAAATAAAATAATTAAAAAACTTTTTTAGTTAAAACACGAGTTTGTTTTGATAAAAAAATAAGATTGCTTGAAATGATTGATTTTTAGGATACCTTAATTAATTGAATTTTATTTAAAAAGTGCATTGATTTCATACTGCAGTTATTGAATGTTATGAATAATTAATGAACTGAGAAAAAAAGAAATGATTTGCTAACAATGTCTTTTTTGCCAAACTTCCATTCAATTAATCCCCAAGCTAAAGTCACTGAGGTGTACAGAAAACTTTTAAACTGTATACAAAATTCTTTTTCTGATATCGAACGAATTTTCTTGAAATTTACATGAAATTTCTTTCACCTACATTTTGAAAGTACTTCACTTGTATAAAAGACAATTTTCCAAGAATACTGGTTTGTCAATATATGCATATTACGCATTTGGCTCTCAAATTTTACTGACCATACTCATATTTTGACTGCATTTCAATGTAAAAGACATTAGAAGAATTTCATTTGATATATTTCTCTGTTTCCGAGCTTGTTATACAGATTTACATAGAGAATGAGGGAAATGAAATATGAATCTAATGCAAAATAAGAATTTTATTACCCAACATGAAGAATAGAATGAGGGGATTCTGCTTCACAATAGATTCCGTTACTATAGTTTGAGCATTTCCTGTTAGACGGTTCAAAGTCATATTTTTTACTGCATTACTGGTACTAGATAACCAATAACAAGGTAGAAAATATATCTTGAACCGCCTACTGAAAATACATAAATTATAATTCATTTTGGTAGGCTATCTTTTGTAATTTCAAAATTAAGTATTTTGGAGGTACACTGTAGTTAATGCAACAAAAGCAAAAAGAATAAACTGATATTTGCTGATCAACATAGATGGAGTGGCAGAGAGAGTATGTTAAGCGTTATATATATTTATATATGTTTTCTCATTCTTGTTTTTTATAGGGTTTGATGGTTTTTCAAACCCAGTTTCGAAAAATAGTTTTTTTAAAAATAAATTTGTTATATTAGAAAACTGGTTTTACCAAAACACCTAAATATTCCGATTCTACGAAAAAAAATTGGATCGATTTGTCTAGCAGCTGAGGACATGAGGAGATAAGATGCAAATTTATTAACTAGTGAAGATGCATTTAAATTTCTGTTAAATGAACAGAAAAATCTGAACACTGAAATAAGTTTGAAAGTATTATCTGACTCAGAAGAACGAATTAAAAAAAGAAGACAACTAGAATTATCAACTATTTTGCTATATTTGCAAAATCAACAAATCATTTATAGCTCAGTGAAGAAATCTAGTGTTCTTCATTTAGCTTCTAAAATAGAAATTATTAAGTTACAAGAAATTTATTGACTAGAATTTTTCATATTCTTATATGGAAATAAATTCTGATGAAGAGCAAATCAAAGAAGTTACTCAACAAAGAAACGCTTTTTTAAAAATAAGCTATGGAAAAAGAATTTTATAATTTTCTAGAGCACCCCGAAGAAAATCTTACAAAACAAATGCACTAAAGACTGAACTTTCGTTATTTCAGGCAACGAATGAAAGAGCAAAAAATCTTAAATTTATTATTTGATGCTATGAAAACTATAAAACCAAGCTCAATATGAACGAGTATATTTCATTTCTGGTAATACTGAGTCCAAAATAAGAGCAAGACAGCTACCTTTCAGTCATATTTTTATGTTTTTTAAAGTACTATTTTCTTAGGAGAAATTAAAATTAATGAATACAATATAAACGGTATTCAAAATTGTGGTTTTAGTCTTTGTTATTTTGTGTAAATGATATATATTCGCAAAATGGTTTTTTAAAAAGTCGGGTTTCATATTTAATATTTAATAAGCTAAAAATTGCTCTGATAGTCAAATGAATTGTATTGGTTTATTAATAGTCTTTATTAATATTTTGTTTTCATTAATGAATTGGTTCTTTCGTTTCGCTATTAGGGATTAAAGGATTTTCAGGTTTTCTTTGGAGAAGAAGTTTTTCTGTTTGGTGTTGTTTTTTGTTTTTATATATTTATATGTAATTATGTTTAAATATAATTAAATATATTTAAATATATTATGTTTAAATATAAATTAAAAAACCAAAACAAAATTAGAAATCTTTAACCGGCATTCTATATAAAGGTCAGATTGACTCATTTACCATTACTTTTAAAGAAAAATGATTAAAGTTTTATTTAAAGAAATCAATTTATTACAAATGTTGCCACAGAAAAAATGTTATAATGTTGCTCGCATTAGTTTATTAATTTTTAAAGCATGTGATCACCTGAGGGATAATTTTTCTCATTTGTTCAATTGTGATTTTCAATGTGCAAATCTATTTTTATTAAAGGAATAAAATAAATTTAAAAAAAAGCAATTTTATAGAATTCGTTTTAGGATGACATTTAAAAAGAAGACGGGAGGGGAGAGTCAATTATTTATTTAGACCGTCATTTAGTATTTATGATATTTCTACATAAATTTTTGTGGAGGAAAAGGATAAAGGAAAATATTGTCACAGTGGGAAGTGATGATTACATTAGATTACTTTGCTAAAGTTTAGATAACCTGTTATTTAACATTTATAATATCCTTTTAGAGAAGATTATTACGTAAATAAAATACTCCTAAAGTTGAAATAAAGCAATACATGAAGAGTGTGGAGAATTTTTAAACTTCATATTTATTAAAGTTGAAACTATGTAATGTTTAGAAATAAAGTTAAAATGAGTTTTAAAGGCATACCAAATCATCTTGTTAAAAAAGCCCAAGTTTCACTAATTCGCTGTTTTTTTTTTTTTTTTTTTTTTGTATTCGTTTTTCATCCATTAAGAAAAGGAATTCTAAGATGCAAACAGCAAACAATTTCCCAAGAGATCTGGAAGCTATGGAACTCACTAAAAGAATTTATATCCTATTCGTAAATTTGTTTTATATTTTGGATTTCTAAAAATAAAAGTACACTCTTATTACTTTGATACTGATTCTTTTTAAAATAGTTCGAATATCTTCTAAAAATAGAAAAAGAATATAAGTTTTATATGTTGTTGAAGATGTGTAAGTTCTCTTTTAAAAAGGAAAGCGCCTTGTTTTGTATGCAATTTTCTTAGATGCAATATCAATTCAACTAAGTGTTTTAATAATTAAAAAGTATTTCCGTAAAAATAAAAATAAAAATATTTCGCAGTTTTATTGTTATGATTTTTAAAGTCCAGATATAGCAATTAAAATTTAATAACTCTTTTCTCAGCAATTTAAAAGCCTTTACTCGCTTTTCGAATTTAAAATTATATGCTAAAATCGAATTACAGTTTGGGCTAGTTTTGCACATTTTTAGATTGTTGAGAACGACATTTTATCCTCGCATCCAAAAAAAATCTATTTGTTGTTTCGATAATTAATTTTCTGAGCATTTGGGTATATGTTAGAATAACTGCCCTTTGGCATAATATATAAATTTTTAAAGTTTGAAATTTCTAAAACCTCTTTTTGAATTAAGTATAATATTATGATGAGCATATTTTAGTTATTTTCGATACGTTTTGAAAAGAATTTTCATTAACATTTCACAAGCATTGTATCCGTAAACCTTTAATTCAAATAATGTGACATTTCATGAAGAAGTTTTCTTTCTCAATATTCCTAAAAATCCAATTAGTAAAGAATAGCAAAGTTTATTACTGAACAAGATCTAAGATATAATATGCATGAAAGTGTAATTTATATTTTGCGAAATTAACTTATTATCCTTTTCAATTTGCTATTAAAATGATTTAATAAAGTGTTTAGGATATAGAAACTTTTGTAATCAGTTTTATGTAGATATATTTACAAACAATCAATTCAATATTTCACCTTTCTTTCCTGAGTAGCAATACGCTGCCTTAAAGAAATTAAAAAGGTATAAAAAGTTTCCGAATTTTGCAAGACATAGTGCGTAAAGTTTTAATATTAAATTTTTATTTGTTAGAAATCTTATTTTAATTATCAATGAGCTCGGAATCCATTTAAATATATAAATTCGAGAAAATCAGATAAATAAACGTGACAGGATGCCTACTTAGCAGAAAATTGGAATCTCTGTCAATTTTATATCTTCTGAACAATATAGAATCAGTGAAAAAGTATTGGGTCACCCCTCGAGTTCACAGATTTTTATGATATTTCACTTAAATGTATAAATAAAAATGAAGCAAAGAAGTATTTTGATCTATACAAATCATAATAATTAAAAAAAAAACCTCTCATATTAACGCAGTTATTACTACATTAATATGAAATTTAATTAAAAATAAAAGAAATCATTTTAAAAAACGGGTTTAAAAAAGTATTGTGACACTTCCCAATAAATAAAGAAAAGCAATACAAATTAAAAAATTAATATCTTAATGGGCTACTTTTACTTTTCATGATATCCCAAAGTGTATTTGACATGAGCTAGTCCAATTTTTTTGCAAAATAATCCATCGATTTTGGCTCTGCCTTCTATCAAATGTTTTTAAAAATGCTTCTTGTTAGAAATGTGATGTTAAGAAAATTTTTACTGAAAATAATCCTACACATGCTCAATGGGATTAAATTCACGATTTTGTTCAGGAGTTATATAGAATTATAGATTTTGTTTTAATAATACTAGGACAGTGGTTGATGACCTATTACTTGCAAATATCAGTGATAAGTCCTCTGTGAATTGAATTATTATTTGACAAAATTTAATATGCCTTGAAATTCCCAGATTGCTTGCATTTTGCTTTTAATTTTGCTTGAAAATGTAAAGATCAATATGTTCATTCCTTGTATTGGGTTGGCAACTGAGTAATTGCGGATTTCACTCATAGATGGCTTCAGTTGAATTTTTAGGTTTGCAGACGTAGTACAAATGTAAAACACATTTTGTTATTTGATAGTTGGCAATTCAGCTGTCAATCATTAAAAAAAGTTTTTTGATCGGTTACCGTAGTTTTCGTTTGGCGTTCTTTGAAAAATTGAAAATCAAAAGGAACATTTTCGTCATATTTTGCTTTTTTATTTCCGCAAAGGGGAAAACGCATCGCAAGCTAATAAAAGTTATGTGCTGTTTATGGTGACGAAGCCTTAAAAGAACGGCAGTGTTGAAATTGGTTTGCCAAATTTGGTTCTGGTGATTTTTCACGCAAAGATGAAGAACGCTCTGGTCGTCCAGTTGAAGTTGATGACGCCCTAATCAAAGCAATAATCGATTCGGATTGTCACAGTACAACACGTGAGATTGCAGAGAAGCTTCATGTATCACATACATGGATTGAAAATCACTCAAAACAACTTGGCTATGTTCAAAAACTCGATACATGGGTTCCTCACGAACTGAAAGAAACGCATTTAACAGCTGCGATTTTTTAATGAAACGTAATGAAAATGATCCATTTTCAAAACGACTTATAACTGGCAATGACAAATGGGTTGTTTACAACAATATCAAGCAGAAAAGATCGTGGAGCAGGCCAGGTGAACCAACTCAAACAACATCAAAAGCTGATATTCATCAAAAGAAGGTTTTGTTATTAGTTTGGTGGGATTACAAAGGAATTGTCCCCTTTGAACTCTTACCATCCAACCGAACGATCAATTCTGATGTCTACATTGAACAACTAACGAAATTAAACAATGCAGTTGAAGAAAAGCGGCCCGAATTGACGAATCGGAAAGGTGTTGTATTGTACCACACACATCTTTGGTCACTCGGCAAAAATTATTGGAGCTTGGTTGGGATGTTTTGCCACATCCACCATATAGTCCTGACTTTGCACCATCTGATTACTTTTTGTTTCGATCTTTACAAAACTCCTTGAATGGTAAAAATTTCAATAATGATGATGATGTCAAATTGTACCTGATTCAGTTTTTTGCTAATAAAAACCAGAAGTTTTATTAACGTGGGATTATGATGCTGCCTGAAAGATGGCAAAAAGTCATTGATTAAAATGGGCAATACATTACAGAATAAAGTTATTTAGTTCCATGAAAAAATTGTCTTTGATTTTCTAAAAAAATCCGCAATTACTTAGTTGCCAACCCAATATAAATTATAAGTTCAATAAAACGTAATTTAAATATAATTGAAATGTAAGTTCCTGACACCAGTGTTTGTCATACAATCACCGAAAAGTTTGACTCCAACCTCTATATTTGAAAGTAAGCTGAAAATGTTTGTCCTGCATTCATGTATTTGATATACACCAAAATATTTGCCTGCCATCCTATCCGCTTATGTTAGATTTGCCTCCATGAACGAAAATTACATTTTTCAAAATTACTTTGGTTGTTTTACATACAATTTAGCAAATGCCAGCCTAGATCCTCGATTTGCTTTGTTTATGTACGACTTTCTTTGAGGTACTGTACCACGATATTTATATTTTCTTAAAACATTTCTGACAGTTTCAGAATTTACAAATTTAACTTTTATATTAAATAGTGTATTTGATTACACTAATTTTGGATTCAAGTAAACTTGTTTCATAATCCACTTCTCTTCACGTCCATTAAAATGTCCTTGGACGATCTGATCTTTGCTTGTTTTGAATACTATTTGTTTTCTTATAAGAGTAACATCAAAAGCAGTAACGACCAACTTCAAGATATGTCTAATACAGCGAACTGATTTTCTATTTTCCTGATGATTTATTACAGTAATTCGCACATCAATCGATAGATACTTGTGTCTCGCCATTTTTTCTATAACTAATCTCATTTATTGAAAATATCGTATGAAATTATAACTTAAAAATGTGGCATTAAATTCAATTCTGTTGATGTGATGTATATTTATTGAAATTCAAATTTAGAAAGAATTCTAATACTTTTTTGACAACGAGTTGTCTTTGAATTATCTTTAAAAAGCTATATTAAATTATAATTCTGAAATGCCAATATAATTTTTCTTATAAACTGTACACCAAATTCAAAATATTCCTTGATTTTTTTATTTTTTTGCGATAAACAATTTTATAAATAGCTTTGTAGTTGTTCAAGCCAAAAGTTCCAATTCTTTTTTGAACGACAGTATACTAGGCTATTGTAATCAGTTTCGAATTTTAGTTTTGAAGTGAGTTTAGTTAAGATATTTATAAAATTTTTCTGCACTAAAATAATTTTGTAATCAGTATCTTTGATATCTTTAAGGTGATTTTGTTTCGCAATTTTTATCTACTAATTGCCAAATTTTGTTTTTATTTGCATGCTTCTTTTGAATTGATAGTGAATTTCAACATTCAATAATCATAATGAGATGGATGGTTCTGGATATGACTGAAACAGTTATTATAATTAATGTTTGAATATAGCATTGTGTGTTTTGGAGTATTTTTTGGTTGAAAGATAAAACTTAAAGGTTACATACTTCTCAAACAATTACACGGTTGCCTAAACACGAAACAATTAGGCAAACAGCCTTCTATTTTATATCTTTGCTTTCTTGTCAACAATAAATGATGCACTCAAAAACAATTAATTTAATTTTCAAATAAAATACATGACTAATGATAATATATAATATAATAAAATAATAAGTAACCTAAAGATCAATTTCGCTATATTTAACTAGATGCACATTTGATTTCCTCACTGAATTTGCAAGCATGAAAAATCAGTAATGAAAAAAAAATGCTCCATTAAATTTTATTGATACAAATATTTATGCAAAGATTTATGATTCCACGTCCAAAAGATTCTCATAACTGCAATATTTTCTTGCATCATGTGATTTTTGAGATGCCGATTAATGTTTGGGAGTTTAAAATTGTTAGTCTTTTAACCATGAAATTACTGTGATCGAAGTTTTTCAATAAAACTTTAAATTGTTCTGAAACTTGCGGTGAAAAAGCGAAAACCTACTGGTATTAACGGGTAAGAAAGTTCAAACTAACCATTAAACCATCAAACTACTTTAGCTCTTTCTCAAAAGAAATTACTGGTTATGTGTATGTCTACATGAAAAAAAAATACTGACTTTCAGCAATGATATGCAAAAGTTTTTACAGGATTTATTAGCTTAATTTCCCCATTGCAAGTTTTGAAATGTTAAATTATTAATCGGAATAAGTGAATTACTATCCGTTTTAAGTAAGCGAGAAAGCTGGAATATCTAAATATATGGTGAGTTTAAAAATATACACTGTATTGAATATTTTATGTTTATAATCTTATTCAGTATAAAGGCTGAACATCATAAACACAGAATGGTGTTTCATTTTAATTTTTTAAAACTGAAAATTTTATAACAATATGGTAAATAATTAGTCATTGAATTTTTTTACTGTGCACTACACTAATTGATCTTGTAAATAGTACTACAATGGAATTACATTATAGAATGGTTTTATTATGAAACTTCAGAAAACAATCAAAATTGAAAAAGGCAACAAATGAAAAATACGCAAAACATTGTCATTGAAATTTGTTTGAGAATAAAATTGAAAATAAAAATATATAAATTTTGGAAGCAAATTATGTATACAAACATAATGATATTTTAAACTCTAATTTCAAATCTCATTAAAGTTTTATCTTAATTTAAACCATATCAAAGTCAATTCTAAAATAGTCTTTTATTATCTGATAGGATTAACTTTTTCTATTTGATTAATCCAAGAGAAGTTTTGTAAAATGTTTTAGTCATCACTTTCACACGCTTGGCATGAAGAGCTAGAAAAATGTCCAATAAGCACATTCTTTTTAAAAGATCCCTGTGTTTCCATTATTAGAAAGACACGTGGAAAAGTCCTTATCGAAATCTCATTGCATTGGCACTTTGAGAAATTATTTTCCCTGTCAATAACTCATGTTATATAAGACAGAGATAACTTATTTCTCTCTCTTGCTACGTTATTACCCGTTGCGTGAGTGGACGTGTTTTGTCCACTTCTTCTTGCAAATATATGCCTTCCCGGGATGGAGTAAATCGAATTTTAAAAATGCAAAGTCTTTTCACTGGCTTCAAAATTGTCTTCTGCTTCCAAAATTTTAAATGTTTTTGTAAATAAATATGTCTGAAAATATGCTTGTTAAGTATCTAGAATTAAATACAATATTAGAGCATAAGCATCTTATACGGACAATTTTCTTTATAATTTGGAATGGGTTTATCAATAGTTTCTTGAATTATATGATGAGATTTGACTGCATTCACTACAGATATGATGAAAAAATTATCAATTTAAGAAACTGGCCATCTTTTTATCATAAACCTAATTTGTCATACGGTGAAGCATTTTTCAACATTATACCATATAGTACAAATATTTCCATTTGTATTATAGGTTGCTTAACAACGTGCAATTGTTGAAAATGTATTTATTTTTTATGGCATTTATTTCTAATTTAATTTAATCTTTCATATGAGAATATAAAATTTTGCAATCATTCAATAAAAATGCTGGTTAATGCATCTAAGACTTGCAATACTATAAGTAAAAAGTCAAATTTGAAAGGCTTGTACATGGCATAAAATAAAAACTCTATTATTGAAAATTTTATTGTCGTATAACTTAATAGCATGGAATGAGATATGCAAATACGTGTTGTTTATAAGCAGTTAGCATAAATTAAATGCAATGATCTTACGTTTTGTATCTTTTTAAACTGATTAAACAAAGAGATTTCCTTCAACATAAGAAAATAAAATACATCAATTAAAAGTACACCAATTTAAATCATACAGTTTTTAAATTATTATGTTCAGTCTCATAAAATAGTATAAATCTTTCGACCCTAATTTAAGTAGAATTGTGGAGAACGTTTTTGAAAAATTTATCCAAATTAACGAAATAGCTATAAAGAATTAAAAATTATGTCATTGAAAAGAATTTCTTAAATTTTAAGATGTTTAAAAAAATTAAGAGATTTAAAGATTTTAAAGATTAAAACATTTAAAAATTTTAAGATTTTAAGATAATTCAGTTTATCTATTCTTATAATAAAGCTCAATGTGTGTATGCGAGAGTGAGAGAGAGTGTTGGCGTTTTATAGGAGAGACCGTTGGTCCTACAGCTACCAACTTTGGTGCATGAATATCTTGGAGATTGAGAATGTGCACCTCATAGCGAGTTTTCTGAGTTTTTAATTAGAATTTGAATTAATTAAAAATTAAGCGAAATTTCGATGTTTTCCCACTATAACTTCCAAAAATATTATCGCAAAAAGATGGTTTTTACATCAATAGCTTTAATAATAGTTAAAAAAAACTTTCTAATGGTATCAGTATTTTAACACAAGCTTCTATTTGTAAGACATCTTTAAAAAAATATCTTAATTATATTTTTTAACAGTATATTTTGGAAAAAACATTCAAATTTAATCTGCACGAGAACATTACGAGTGGGAGGGAAAATTTATCTTTTATCCATTTGTTGCCATTAGATCGACAAAACGTCAAACTAAAAAATAAATAATTATTGCAAATTAAACAAGTAAAAATATAATTTTCTGCACTTGCCTGCATGAAATACAATAAACATGAAATACTTTTTTCTCTAAAAAGAAAAAGCAAATATTTTTTTTTTGTCTTTTACAATATTATTAACTAGATAAATCAGCTTTATTTAGGACAAAAATGGTGTTATATATATATATATATA
>JAPMOQ010028337.1:309113-352103 GCA_026543055.1 Argiope trifasciata | reverse complement strand
AACTAATATTCCACGTTCAAAGTCTGTTAATTCTCGTCGTGCCGCCATAAATCACGAAAAACCTGTTCGCATGAATAACTTGAACACAAATGAAAGCTCTGGACAACGAACTGCGCGTTTATACTTTTTCGCTGCGATACTACTGCCATCTTTATATTTGTATATTGCTATCCCATGACTTTTGTCACTTCAGTGTATATATATATATATATATATATATATTATTTTACTATTAAATACAACATTGTGTTAAAATCTGATGACAATATTATTCCCTTCATTAATATTTAATTAGTTTTTCCTTTATGATATTATTTCAATCTTCTTTTTTTTTTGTAGATCATGTAGTCATGTCCCTTTTCCTATTTTTTATGAATCTCGTATTAAAACAAACCTTCAGCTAACCTTTGTTTAACAAGAGTATAAAAAGATTGTCTTCTTTTTTTAATCATTTTGTGTATCGAAGATTTCTCAAAATATTTTCCTTTGCACATCATTTTAGTAAATATAGTTTCTTAATGCTTGTAAATAAGTTTATTAAATCGGTGGTTTGATTCTGTTTTTCACTGAAAATGTTTTTAGAAAAAAGAATATTAGTCAACAATTATTCATCTACAGTGGTTAACAAAGATATATTTTATTTTCTACTAGCCGCCTTTGTTCGCCATGAGTAATGCGTTCTAAAATTTTCAATTACGTCACATATTCATTAGCCTTGAAGTAATTCCGGGCATTGATTGGCCTGAAATTAAAAATATTTTTTTCCGTGATGCTGCCAAAATATTAAATAAGTTTTTAAAAAATATTGAATATGTTTTTTTTTTAGCGAAAAAGGGAAAAAAAATATTGAATAAAGATTTAGATGTTGCAAGCGATTATAGATACCTTGGTTTTGCATTGATTTTTTTAGAAAATATCACATTTTTTAATGGAAAAAAATTATTGAATTAATGATACAGATACTGCAAACGATTATAGAAATATGCCATTAAGTCGAGATTTCAATGCATATCCTGTCTAAATTCAAACAGGTTTACCATAAATAAAGAAGATTTGTTGAATTAATGATTTGGATATTGCAAACGATCATAGAGACCTTTGCGTTGCATTTATTTTTTTAGAAAATATCACATTTTATGTTTCTTTTATTTTATCCAGTCACGTGTAAAAAGTATCATTTCTTTAGACTTGATTTACGATTATAGTTTTTTTATTATTATTTGAACTTCCGGCATTGTTTTCTTTTATTTTATCGAGTCATGTGCTCAAAAAAAAAAACATGGCCAAAATATTTCTTCAATAATTCGTTAAAAATAGAAGCCTTAAATTATACATTATAACATTGGTGCCATTAGAAAGCTAATTTTTTAATCTTTAAATTGATGTAAAAATCATGTTTGTGCGATAATATTTTCGGAAGTTATAGTGGAAAACGTTGAAATTTCGCTTAAATTTTAATTAATTCAAATTCTAATTAAAAATTCGAAAAAAGGGCTCCGAGGTGCATATTCCCGACCTCCAAGGTATACATGTACCAAATTTGGTAGCTGTAGGTCCAACGGTCTGGCTTGTGGAGCGCCAACACACACACACACACACACACATTGAGCTTTATTATAAGTATAGATTAGCGATTAAATTACTATGAATTTTAATTTATCGTATAATGTATAGTTAAAATTATTACATTTTTTGATTATTATTTGATTAAAATTATTTGATTTTTTAATTAAATTAATTAAATATTTTAAAACAAATTTTATTAAAATTATTATATATTATTTTATTTTATAAAAAATTGCAAAAGGTACTTTCGAAAAATTTTCCATTATTTTCACCATTAATTCATGTAAAATCGGAAAATAAGGAAACAAAAAAGAGAACGTTAGAGCTAATTAATGAGAAATATTATATCATTTATTAATACAAATTTATAGTTTGTGCTAATTGCTCTACATGGCAATAGTTAATTTTGTGATAAGAAAACTTTTTATACGAACATATATGGAGTGAAATTTACCGCATCAATTATCTTATAGAATTATAATATTTGTCAGTAGTAATTAATAAACTAGGAAAATTATATAACAATGATAAAATATTACACTATATAGTATCCTAAATGAAAATACACAAATTTCCAAAATCTGTCTATTTAGGAAAGGTAGTGTTCATTATTTAAATATTTATTACTTTTGCTTTTTTTCAGAAAATGAAAGCAAGGAAATAAATCATTTTTGTACTGAATGTTTTGTTACTTTAATTATCAATATTATTTCGTTTATAAACTGCTCCAATAAAACATTAAAGAAAAAATATGCAACAAAATTTAATTCAATTTCTATGTCCAAAATGGAAATTTTTTACTTTAGCTACTTTTTCTGAAATATTTACCAAAAATAAAAAATTATTGATTTTCGCGAGAATTAAGCTCATATTCTCCACCTTCACATAAAAAATCCTAAAATCCTTGTATTTTACCAAATGAGCTACTGTCTGTTGATTACAATTTTTATTACAAACTTTGACAACTCTATTTCAAGTATTAAAAATTAATGAAATTTAATTAGTAAATTAATCTTTAAAAAAACTGTATTAACATCAAGTGCTATCCACTGCAATATTTAAAAAATGCATTTGAACTTGGGTGGATGGATAAAAAATATTTTATTAACGACTGAAAATTATATCTCTTTTAATAAATACAAGAAATAACTATTTTCATCTTTTTTTTTTGTGGAGATAAAAAAAAGTATCAGGAAACTCAGATGTTTTGGTTTAATTCAAAGGGAGAAAAATTAAAGGGTGGGCTTTACAGTGAATAATGGCAAGGTAATGCATAAACTTATTTCCCTATCAAACATTAGTCGGTAAAAAAAATCTAATCGAAAGTGTTCTTTTTTCATTTCTCAATTCTCTGTGAGATTTCTCAAAGGGGAAAAAGTATTACTAAAATTTTTCCAGGATTCTTACAATAGCATGAAAGGTGAAGGAATTGAAAGAACATTTGGGATTCCTTCAGTCGAATGCTTTCCGACCCAGTAGAGTTTAAAACGCGTCGACTTGTTTTGAAAGCTTTCAGAAATCTGCTGATGGAATTCCCTACCCTATTTCCTAACTTTCTGGAAAATGAGAGGAATTCTTCATGTCAGCGCCGCGTTGACGGATTTCTGGAATAATTTTGGAGAAATAAATTCAATTGTTAACTGGCCATTTCCTTAGTTGTAAGAATACAATTTTTTTAAACAAATTATTATATGGAAACTTACGAAAATTATGTTACCCAATAACAGAAATATTATTATACAATTCTGGAATTAAATATTGAGCACTGTTATAAAAATCTTTAGATTCAGAATTTTAAAACAATATTTAAAATATGCTATATTTATTAATCGTAATTTTAATTCCTTTTATTTCATTATTATAAAATAAAACATTATTTTACTAAACATGTTCATTATGCATTAAAAAATGAGCGAAAATATTTTTATGTTGACTCATTTTTTTCAATTATTTTAAGGAAAAAATATAAAGCTACTGATTTGTAAAATATCCAAAAGTATTTTTGATAATATCCAAGTTAGTATTTTTAAAAAAAATCATTAAGGCTCCAATTTGGTAAAATGACAGTAGCAACTTATAATATTTACCTGTAGTAGTCTTATAATATTTAATTGATGTATATTTTCCATAAAATCATTGTTAGTTACATCTGCATTTTTGAACATTATTACTTTCATGCCAACATTTAAATCAAAGAGTAAAAGGAGAATTTGGGATTCAACTTAGAAAACTTAAGAGGAGGCAGATTGTCCTTAAAATCATCATAAGTGACCCCTGCATTCTTTAACATTATTAAATTCCCCAAAAGGATATAAATGTATAATTCAGCTTTTTAAACAAAAAGAGAAGATGGATAATTTGGGATACAACTTAGGTATTTTAAAAAATTCAGAATTTTTTTCAAATAACTGCAAGTGGCACCTATAATTTTTAACATTATTATTTCCCCGACAACAATCTTAAACTTTTAAATTAAAGAAAGAAGATAATTTGGGATACAGCTTGGGATATTTAAAATGATGCAGATTTTCTTTAAAATCATTGCGAGTGGATTTGGCATTTTTGAAAATTGCTGTTTTTCCTACAACAATATAAATGAATAATCCAACATTTAAACTAAAAAGAAAAATGGCAATTGGGGATACAATTTGGGATATTCGAAATAATATAGATTTTCTTTAGAATCATTACTACATATTTTAACACATTACTTTCTCGACAATTATATAAATGCATAAGCTAACTTTTAAACCACGGTGAGAATGGGCAATGCCTTTTAAATTTGTCTATTCTCAAAATACCGATGCATAAAGAGAAAGAGTTAATATTTATTTCACTGAAGAATTAGAATGTAATTAACAATCGTTGTAATCGGGATCTTTATTATAACACAATGTTTTGGGTGGGTTATAGTTAAATTTAAATAACACTATAACATACGCAGCATATTAAATATAAATAATAGCTTCAGGTTAGTCATATGCTTAGCAAATGTTAAATAATGTGACGTGGTATGTGTACTTCTTTAATTACATTCATCTAAATTTTTTGTAAAAAAAGGAATCATAAATTTTTAAAAATAAAAATAAAATCCCTTGTCATTTTGAGAAAGTTACTGGCACAGTATTTAAATTTTATTTTAAGGCAATGAATTTGATAGTGTATAAATGGGAATTTCGCAATGTCTTATAATTTTACGGAATGATTTTTCAAATAAAATCCAGCAATAATTTTCAGAAATAATCTAAAAAAATAACAATCGTAAACGATTATGAGGAAGTAATTTTTGAGATTTTTTTTATTCCAGAGATGGAAATACGTGTTTAAATATTTTTTTTTATTCATATTAATCTTGGAATTGATAAAATGTAATGAAGATCCCTCCAAAAGTGTGAATAGTAAAAATCATTCATAAAGCTGTTTGTGTAATAAAATTTAATTAATCCTGGAAAACATAAGGAGGTTAAAATAAAGTAATCTTCGCATTTTGTGAGAATTGGATAATTGTACAAAACATTAATTATAAAGCAAAACGTACACTCAAGATAATTCTCTGCACTTCAAAGAATTTAAATGTAAATGAATGAAAGCAGTTTCTTAAGTATCCACTTTAATTTAAGTTACAAGAACAAATGAAACCCCATTTCGAGAACAAACTCTTCCTTTCAAGTAAATTAGGTTCCTTAGAGTTTTCCAAACAAAGATTAAAAACATTCTCACCGGCCTTTCTCAGGTGATGCGGTTTTGTTCAGAAGAATGTGCTTTAACTAATTAGTTTTATGCAGTTTAGATGTAGAATTTAATATCTTAATTGCTTCAGGCAGTAACTGAACTTTAGTAATTCTCATTTGAAAAACATAAGAAAGCTATTTACTTTTATGAAAATGGCCTTCATGCAATCGACGATTATAAAATTAATGTTTAACAAATGACTAGTTAAGGATTACGAAGTAAAGTTTAAAAAAAGCCAAAAATTAGCAACTGAGTCTATGATGCAATGATGAACAAACATTTCTAGAAATTTTTTATTGCATAGATAAAGGAATGTGATAAAAACTTCTACAAAGCACAATTAGTTTGTGAAGTGGTTTATATACTCAGAATTATAAAAAATATTCAATCTATGACATCAGTTTGAATTATATATTTGAAATCAAAGTGTAAATCAAGCAAATCATTTAAATCAGATAAATTAATATAGAAATAAAGACATGTGTTTCAAATTTAAAATGATGTAAAAAAATGTATTTTTTGTTTAATAATATTTTGGAATTTTTTTTATAGTTATATAGAAGTTTTAAAAAAAGTTATCTGATTTAGATATACATTACCACTTTCTAAAGTATATTTCTACAAAAGTTTGCAGTATAATAACTCCTACAAGCACTGTTTCTGTAAAAGTAGAGATTTTATCTTAGTGCTTACATAGAAAAAAAATAATCAATGATATTAAGGAAATATTAACATATTTCCGTAATATTAACAAAATACGTTTTGGAAATCTTTATAATGCATGATAAAATAAATAAATAAATATTTTTTATAAAATATAATTATAAAATTGTACAAAATTTTGAAAACTGCTGGGAAAATTTGTATTATTTACTTCGATTAATTATTGATCAATCACCATTCTAATATTTTTTAAGTAATTATTAAGTATGATAGGGAAAAAAATGAAACAAAGAAGAATTTGCCTTTTTTCTATAAGTAAAACAATTTAAAACTATTAAAAATCAATTTAAGTTTTGAAAAAGTTTAATTAACTAACCCAGGTGTCGGCAACCTATTGGAACAGAAGAGTCAAAAGCAGTAATTTATAAAATTTTCCAGTTTTTAAAGAGCCATTGAAATTTTTCGATTTGATATTATAATATTTGCTTATATATATTTGATTTTTGTTTTAAAACAAAAGACTTTAAATAAGGAATAATATTTAATAATAAAAAATACAAATATGGATAGGTACATCAATGATACCGTTGTCTTTGCATATCTTTTGAAAGTTTGCTTAAATCCGGCTTATAGCTGGTTGTTTAAAGTTTCAAGCATGACTCTTTATTTTTATTTGTTAGTTGACTTCTAAATTTACTTTCTTTTATATTCATGCAAAGAGCATTTGCTCACACGAGTATGTTGGCCATAAGAGTGACATATTGAGCTATTACGTCAATTGTAAGCACTCCATATTTCAACTTCTTCACCTCATTGAAGTATTCTGCAAGACTATTCCATGCGTCGAATTTGAGTGCCTGAGGCTGCGGAATTTCTTTTAGAGCTGTTCACTTGGGCTCAGAGATATGTCTGCATTTCTGAACCTCCAACACTTGCAACTTGCTCTTGAGCTCTGTGAACTTGCTACTCCACAGGACTTTGGTTCTCAAATCTAGCAATTGCATTTGAAGCGATCCAACATCAAAATCAAATGCCTCAATGTGTGGTTAATTTATTTATTTGTGTTGAGAGGATCTACTATGAACGTGAGATAACTTTTGTTTGTTGTTCTCTGAATTTTTGTTGTTTGAATTGCTCGAATCTCTCAGCAAATCGTTCCTTTATGTTTTTGAAAGTCATGCTGAAGTAATTCGTGCCAATAGCTGCATTGGTCTCTGCTCTTTAGGTGAGACAAGAAATGCAATGCATTGGCTGAAATATAAACATGGCCACGGAGCCACATCTCTAATAATAAAACATAGTTCAAATTTATTTCATTATGGTCATGTTAAGCGTAGCTATCTGTAATTAACAATTATGTTAATTGAAGCTGTTGAGAGATTCGGTACTTAAAAATAAATTTTATTATTTTTTATGGGCTCTGATGATAAATTATTAATTTTTTATCTGGAACTGGAGAGCCACAGCTTTATATCAAAAGTGCCGCATGCGGCTCACGAACCATAGGTTGCCGAAAACTGAACTAACCAGTGAAATTTTTATTTCAAATATGAAAGATATCTCACTGCAAATGTATTTGTCCTTTTATTTTATTATTTTATTATTACGAAATTGCACACTATTTTAGTAAACAATATTCATCATGTATTAGAAAATAGATATAAAATGGCAATAAATTCGTTAAAACATTTTTTTCTATTATTTAAAATCAATACACAAGGTTAATTATTCTTTTAATATCCAAAGTTTACATTTTTTTTTGGATTTTATTTAGGTGTATTTTTATCTTTAAAAATGCTTTGAATTACGCCTTGAAAATGTCTTCAGGAGGGATTCTTTTTCTATTTGCTGTAATTTTGATTTTTCGGCCTCCCTTTTTACAAGGCTTAAATTACTAATTTATGTAGATTCATCTATATTTTAGTAGTGCATTTGCGCTCCCTAAATACGATGAGAGTATTGTTAATATATATTTTTTAATTTTTAAATTTTAATCGTGTTTGAATCCGAAATAATTTGTAGTTTCGTTTCCGTAATTAGTTTTGCTTTGTTTCATTCCCATTATTAGTTTCATTTTGTTTCTTTTAGTAAACTATTTTAATTTAGATTTGTTTCATAAATAGGTTTTATTTAATTTTGGTTTCATTTTTATGTTTGATTACTTTTTGTAGTTTAATTCGAAATTAAATTTCATTTCAAATTGCGATTAATGAGTTTCGGTTTTTCGAAACAATATAATTTTTTGATGATTCAGGAAATTTAATTCTTTTATGATTGATTTTATATATATATATATATATATATATATATATATGCATGCATGGCTCTGATATGTACATTCATACAGCTTTCTTAAATTTTGGAAGTTTTAAGAAAGGTTGTGAAAATAAAATAATTTTAAATGACCAGAATTTATACAATAAAAAATTCGAAAGATATAAATCAAAGTAAGTGGAACTTTCCCACCATAATGAATTTCTGAACTAATTATTTAATTTTAATTCAATGGTTTGGTTAAATCCAATCATTTAGATGAAATCAATTACGCAGTTTCAAAATATTTCTGATTTTTAGTATTTAATAAGTTTCTAAGGAATGAAAAAATTTCATGTTTAAAATTTTTTGACAAATTACATTTTGCATCTATTATCCATGCACTGTGGGAAATGGCATTACGTTTTGTAATAAGTTGTATTACCAAGCCTTCTTAACCTTCCAGCGGGCACGCGTATGTAAGAGATACACTAGAAATGAATTTATTTTTATAACTTCAGATCTGGTGGCACTGGGAAAGCCTGTCCTTAGATATTTGTCCCCCTTCCTTTGACCTACTTTCAGTTGTCGTCATAAGTTTGTTACGTTAATAGATCTCTTTCAGATCAGATGTTTGTATTTTAGAGATACTCGCGACCGTTCATGTAAGTTTTTATAACATCTGATTTTGTAGGATTTTACAAATAAATCCACATTGTTTTAGACTGGCGACAGTTGGCAAATGCACTTACGAAGGAAAATGTTGAAAAAAATGTCCCCACATCTCTAAAAAGTGAGCTAAAATTAAAGGTGCTAAAGAGAAAAGCCGAACTAGGCATTGAATTGGAAGATGCGACGTTAGGGAAAAAACCCAGAAACAAGAAAAGAATCACGTTGTGAGATTTGACAGAAATTTCTGTGTTTAGATCACACTAAGCGCATTTGCAGAAATTGCAACGCAGCAATGAAATAACAATGAAGCTTTTTTCTTCCTTTTCATATCTAACTTTTAATTCATTTTTCCTTTTTGTCCATAAATTCTGTATTTTTGCACTTCTATATTTTATATGCAAATAGTTCTCTCACATTATCGACAATTTCTTTTATATTATTTGTAAATTAATTCAGTTAACTTGTGGTCATTTTATATTATTACAGCAATGTATGTTTTTATTTTTTCTGCTTATTTCTAAATAAATAATGTTTAAAGTAATTGTAGCTATTAATCCTAAGCTATTTACAATATAATTTTAATAGTTAGTTTATTGAACATTTACAATTTACTATAGCATATGTGGGAAATACGCGCGAACTTTCATGTTGGTATGACGGCCGCACAAGCTGGAAGGTTAACAGACATTTGATGGAAAAATTCTAGATATACATCTTCTTATTATACATGAATACAAGGTGCGCCAGAAAAACTGACTTAAAAAAATAAAACAAATGTACTTCAGTTATTGTTTTAATTCTTTTTTTATTTGAGAAAATAATCCATTTTTTTCATACAGTTTTAAAAATGACATCTAATGAATGGCGACCCCCTTTGCGCATACACTGATTAAGTCGATTTTTTAAGCTCGTGTCCCCTTTTTGCAGCATATCAATCGGTATGTTGTAATGGCGTTACGAATGTTGTTCTTGAGGTGCGCTATTGTCCTTGGTCGATCAACATAAATCAGTGATTTCAAAGTGAATCTCGTCACTTAAAAAAACGATCGTGTCTTCAGGCAGGTTGTCTAGCAGCATTTCACACGCATTTTGAAGGGCAACAAAATCTCGTTCAGTTAATTCTTGCACAACAGCCAATTTATACGGATGGAATTGAAGATCTCGATGGAGAGTTCGTCGAACAGTGGTGTCAGAAATTCCCAGAGCAGCTGCGTGTTTGCGAGCCGAACGTGGAACTGACTCCCTCACTCTTTCGACATTTTCCGGAGTTCTGGTGGTCCGTTGATGTCCACTTCTGGGTTTAGCAACACTTCCGAGATGAATTAGCCCACGAAATAATCGAATTACGGTCAGGAACGGGTCTGCAAGGAGGAATTTCAAAGCGAGAGCGGAAGGAACGTTGCGCAGTACAAGTGAAGGACCGTTAGAAAAGAAGCTCTTGATGGTGAAGGACCGCTGTTGTCTTGACCAGAACATGGTGACAACTGACTAGAAAAAGAAATAAATGTGGCGACTTCTCCCTCCAGTAGCACTACTTATCACCCCTCTTCCCATCCAGCTCACCTCTCCGGAATTTGTTCAAATAAGCAATATTCTCTTGCGCACCCTGTATTTTCAAACTATATATATCATTTTTTTAATTTTAATTCTTTTGCAAATATGGGTTGTTGAAACACCATTTGTTATTATTTTTTTACATTTTGCAACAGTTCTCTGACTCTCAATATCTTTGCGATTTCCCACAAGTGTCGTTTGGTATCCCATGTTGTATGGTGATTCATTATCCTCCTGACCTCTACTACTATGTCTCAGAATTTGTCTGTCGAATTCGGCATCAGCCTTTATAAAGGGGTTTTTCTTTGCAAAACTATCCATATACACACATATTCCTGATAAATTGTTTTTACCAGATGCAAACAATGTATAGATTTTGTTTTGCAAAAAAAAAAAAACCATTTCCATACATATTCCTGATACAGCATTTTTCACCAGATAGAAATAATGTATATTTCCATATTGAAGAAAAATTATTTGCAGGCTTCAAAATCTCTCTCTTAAAAAATGCCTCCAAAATTTCATCCTCTATAGCACTACATTGTGAGATAAATAGAGGTATCTTCATTTTCATTTTGAGTTCAATTGATTTTGACTATAAAATGTGTAACAGAAATCTATAACCCATTTTTGCATTTTGTGAGAAAGGGATGTCTTTTTTCCAATAGCTGAATAAATTGTTACTAGTAAAATAGCTTTGATATCAAGCTAAAAATAATTTACACATTAAAAAAAATGTTAAACTTTCTGATTCAAAACACATATCACATCGGAGGGGTATTACCATTCTTCAGATATATTTTTGATAGCTTAGCTAATTTTGTATGCGTAAAGAATTCAAGAAATTTGGAAGTTTATCACAAACATAGTAAAGAAAAATTAGAGATGATTTGAAATAGAAATATTGAGATCAGAAAATATAATTTGAAAGTAAATAATCTAACCTAAACTTCTGAAATATAATCTGGAATCTAATTCTCTAATATCTAAAATGGAATTCAGCTAAAGGATTTTATATAATTTACCGAAAGTATTACTTCTAGTTCCTCTTTTGCATACAATATCATCATCAAAATCTCACTTTCGATTAGATTTGATTGTACGAAACGATTTTCAAAGACACTTTGAAAACTCTAGGTTGTTTGCATTCAAAAACTATTGATTAATACATTTTATTGAGTGCAACAGAAAAAGTTTTATTTTCGTTAGTTCTGTGAAGCAAGGTACTTATTCAAAGTTAAAAGCCAGCATAGCTCTTAGTACCAATTAACTCCTTTCCCTACCAAACGTGTAATTAATTTTCTCCCAAAGTAGTTCCACTGAATAAAGAAAACTTCTTCTAAATAAACAACTTTTAATCAACGAAGCTTGAGTAATTTAGGGGCTCTTCTGTCTTTGAATCAAAAGATCTACGACGAATTCTTTCGTAATGATATCCTAAGGCAATAATGATCTTTGTGATTGTAATTTGATAATTTTCACTCCGATCTCTGGAATTAATTCTTATTTTTTTTTTCTAGAAATGATTCAAAAAAGTATAAGCAGCATTAAATAAATTAATTTCCTATTTTCTAATTAAATAAAAGGTACCAAATGAAGTTTGAATAAAAGCTCAGATGTAAAGCGCAAATAATTAAGGACAAACTGTATATTTTTAATAAGAAGGAAATTCAGACGTATAAGAGATTATTTCATATGAATTATTCATTAAACCGAATATTATCCATAATGAATTGCCACAAAGTTGATTAAAAATAGACCATGCATTTCGATCAACTAATGCATATGCCTGAAAATTTGCACTTACATCTTGCGTACATATATTGAAGATTTCAAATGGAAAATGTATTTCATTCCTTGCAACTGAAAATATCTTTTATAATAAACAACATTATATGCATATCGTTTTTTATTGTATGGAAAAATAACGTTCATTATTTTATTGTGTATTCGTACTATTCATGTATGATGTTTTTTAAAACAAATTAATGCTATATTTTGGTTAATAACGATGCGATAAAATAACATTTTATACCTTTTATATTTTTCTCTGCTATGTTTAAACTAATATTAGATACTAATTATGCAATATATTGAATGAAAATGACATTGCGGAACCGAAATCCGAGTATACACTTGTTCGATTTAGCCAAAATTGTATAGTAAGGCGAAAATCATTTCTATAGACGGTTTTAATTTAGTTAGAATAATACAGAAATTAAGTGTAACTGCTTTCTTGCCCGCTTTCATATTAAAATTCAGTTATTGTTTTAGTTTTAATCTTCTTCTGCCTATCAAAGCCTTATTAGTCATTGGATAATTATATTCTACCATTCATTTAGAAATTATACAACATATATGCGTTATCATGAAAGACCGAAATAAAGAAGGTGAAAATTCTCTGATGACTATCGATAAATTCATCGGATGAATGTCGAATGAAGACTATGTGAATGTTCATATTCACCAGAGAAATTCGATATTATTATTATTGGTTTTTCATTGTAATATGAAACACAATAAATTTTCATTGTAATATGTAATATTTCCCAGTTTATATGAAAAGATCATATCATTATAGTTTCAATAAATAATTATACAGAAATAATTTTAAAATTTGATTGAGACATTAAAAGGATACAAAATGTATTGCCAATTTAATAATTCTTAAAATAGAATATTAGTAAATTAAAAATAATGTATTGTGTAATAAATATTACACAATTTTATGAAATAATTCAGTCGGTGGTCGGAATAAAAGATAAAACAAGTCTCTCATAATATACCAAAAATGTATTACCCAGCACCTGAACATAGTTTGATATAAAGCGGAGAAAAATTGGAAAAAGAGCATTGTTTGACCAAAAATAATGTGTGTAACGACTGATATAGAGAAACTATAAACCAAAAACAGGGAATAATGTGACCATAATTAGTATCCATTGTATCTGAACTCATGGATGCCATGGCACAATCAGTAATGAAGGAATAGCGACTTTCAGCATAACTGATATACAAATAAAAGACATAAATATTTATAATTTTTTTTAAAAAAATAAAAATTCTAATAAAGATAACCTGACGAACTTTGATTAAAATATACCCGCACAACTGTAGTTTCAGAGTATAATTTGATATAATATGGTGCAAAATTGGAAAAAAGAGCATGGTGCGACCAAAAATAATGTGTACGAAACGACATAGAGAAACTTTAAAGCGAAAGCAGAAAATAAAGTGACCAGAATCCCACTTAGGAATGACATCACATGAATTTTATGGAAAAATATTGGTTTAGACACACTATTCCCATTTTCACTTTATTTCCTTATAATGTTTGCTTCCATTGATGTGTTATAGCAATCATTAGTTTTTCTTGTCATTGAAAACTATGTATTGCGTATACGTTTATTTTATCTATTTAAGTTTGTGGTAAAATTCTTGGTATGAATTTGCAAAATGAAATTTAAAAAAAAATGGCTATTTCACAATTAAGGAATAAATATTCTTTGATGCAGCGCATTCTGTTTATTGGAAATTGTTACATTAACAATTAATAAATTAATATCGTTGTAATTAATTATTATTTAAATTATTACTGATTAGTTTTATTTATTTTCTTATTTCTACAATATACGTCCGAGAACATATATATATATATACTAGAAGATGAAAATATTCAACATTGGTGCATTTAAAATTCTCATAACAATGCTCAGTTTTGATACAGCAAGAAGGCCCAATTTTGACGGTCATCTAAATTTTGAACCAAGGATAGCACAACTTGTTGAAGTATATTATACAATGTATTGCAGTATTATATAATTAAATATTTATCAATAATATACAATACTGTTAATATCATTTAATATATTAAAATACAGTATAATATTTGTGTACTATTAGGGGCCATTATTAAAATGTGAAGATAATGCAAAGATCCTATACATTATCCATATCCATTTTTCGAATTCTTAGCACATAAACAATTGGATGTTCAAGATACTAGATTTTACGTGCACCAGACTAGATGCATTTTTGTGAAATAATTGGATATGAGGCTTTGCGGCTCCAAAGCCCTGTAAGCTTCCGAAAAACTCTGCAATTTTGTCGTGCTTTTATATTTTGTTTAAAATGTATATAATTCTTTTTCATTCAAATGAGTAAATTTATTTTCAAGCAATTGCAATCCAATGAAACTAAATATTAGCAGTTTTTTCTAATTCTTTTGTACTTATCATAAATATATTAGTTTTTAAAACAATTTATCATATAGAAGGTTTTTGACAAAAATAATTTACTTTTTAGCAAAGGTGCAATAAAGGCTCACTATTGAATATATCAAAAGAAAAACCGATTTTATCCCAAGAACAATTTTTTAAATTTCATTTTTAATTATAATAAAAAGTTTTCATTTTTTAAATAAATACAAGCAAAACAGTCAAAATGAAAAAAAAATTCAAACAGATACATATAATACATTGAATTAATATATTTATACATTTGCGATAAAAACATAAATTTCTTCAGGTTCTTATTACAGAAAAAAATTGAAACAATATAAATACAAGTTTTAACAATTATCATAAACGATTGAATTTAGTGTCGTTTGTAGTTGAAACATTGTAGTTACAACGGGACGAGTACATATTGACAAAAATAAAAAGAAAATTTTTCAATAATTCATAAGAGCTACTCGCCTTTTTTAACATTCATTTTTAACCAAAAATGTAAGATTTAATTATTTCTTATTTAACAATTTATTGGTACTGATTTATTCTTCGGTTTTTCCTGAATTCTAATAAATTTATATATTTTTTTAAAATGAATCATAACTTTGTCTTATTTGTTTTAAGACTATTCTCCTCCATTTTTCTAAAAAATTTGTAATATTTTAAAAGCATTTTTTATTTGTTAAAGCAGCCAACTTTAAGAATTAGATATTCATAAATTGAGTGCATTTTTGCACACACAGACACAATGAAGTTGAATTATTTGTAACAAATAAATATTTGTTTCATCTCGAAAATACAGATTAATTTTGAGTAGAATATTTTTAAAAATTTTTAATTTCTAATTTGACATATTTATATTTTGCCCCTCTAAGTAATCATGATTTATTATTTTTATACATAGTTAAATATGCATACATAGCAATTTCGCTTGTGTTAATAGAATTTCTATAATGTGTTGATTAATTTTATGAATAGAATATCAAAGTAAATAAAACTATTTCAAAACTGTAAGTAAAAATTTTAAAATGATTTTTTTAAAATAATTTATTACTATACATTTATGCATAATCTTTAAAAAAAGACTGATGCTTAAAATCTATTTATTTTTTCATTCAGAAACAATTACTTAGATTTATATAGTTTTATATTAAAAATGAGAAGCTGCATTTTCTTAAATTTAAAACAATCAAACCATTGAAATAACTTCTTATTTAAGAATAGGAGGAGATATAAATATAAAATCATGCGAAATCAAATGAATGTTTTCTAAAATGTTTCATCCTATCAATTCTAATTAATAAAAAAAGAAATGCATGCTTAAGAAAATTCGTAAAATATTGAAAAATTTACGCAACATCAAATGCTGCATGTTTTCGTTTAATTATCTGTTTTAATTTAGTTGAAGATGCAATTATGGATGAAATACCTTTGCTGAGAAAATCCTTTTTCAACGTAAATTAAATCTTGCAGTTTATTTGAGGGAATTTATTTCCGTTCTCTTACTTCAGACGCAGAAGTTAACTGCTATTTGAGGACATTAAACGAATCGCTTAACTTTAAAGAATTTAATTAAAAGCCCAAAGTCTTAATCGTCATAAACATTAATTGCTTTCCGACGACATTCTTTTCAAATAGGTTTATTTTGATGTTAACTTTCTTAAAACAAACAATAGAAGAGGAAATACTCTAAAGTTTATTTTATTCTATTAAGTATAAAATAACTTGAAGAAACATTTAATTATTTTTGTTTTGCAAATATTATCTACTTATTTGTTAGAATGCATTGAATTGAAATTTTCATGTACAAATTTGCATATTTATTCAATTTAAGTATAATTGTCTAACCTATGAGATTAAGTTTTATTTATTATATATATTAAAATTTAATTTTAAGTAAATATTTTTAAATGTAGAGATATTTTAAAAAGTATCAAAGCCTTAAATATTAAATATATATAATAAAATTTATACAATTTAATCTGATATACATTTTTTAAGGTTTAAATGTTTCATTTTTGAATTTAAATTCTCTTGAAATTTATAATCAGCATAAATGTCAAGAGATATTTTTTATTTTTAATCTGAGATATTTTAACATTGAAATATATTTATAAAATTACTTTTAATAACATAAAGGAACAAGGTGGGATCTGTCTTACCACATAATAATACACTAAAAAGTTTTGTATATGCTTAAAAAAAGGATAGTTATAGATATAATTTAAATAAATATTAATATTTATTGTTGAATTTTGGAAAACATCTGTTTCTAAAAAGTGCTTCAATGATGCAATTTTTTAGCAACAAAATAGTAATAGAAATTCTTAACTTCTATAACCCAATTTAAGCAGCATATCGCTCCTGAGATTATTGAATTGTCTGTGACACAATACAATTATTATTTTTAATAAATTGTGACATAACATTAATAATTTCAAGTAATTTTCATTATTTTTCAACTTGTTAACATTTTTGAAATATTCTTTCCTTGTTGCACAAATATTTGATTTAGTTCTATAAACGATAAGTCCAAATAAAAAAGTAGGATTGGATTTTTCTTTCATAAATGTCATTAAAAAATTGATAGGATTATTTTTGAATGAATATCTTACCACTATATTTAAGAATAATTATAAATTTTCTACTGTTTGCATAGAACGAAAAGAAAGAAAGTTGTTGGACATTAACTTTTAGACATGATTCTAACAGATATATATATATATATATATATGTATGTATGTATGTATATATATAATTTTTTTAAAAAGTTTTGTCATTAAAAAAGTGGCAACAGGAGTTACTTGTTTTTGGAATAAAAATAAATCGACATGATATATATAGTTTCGATCCATTTTAATTTCTAATATAATCTGCATTAATCATTCAGAAAATCCATATTAATAACCAATCATAGTGAGTTGTACATAAATGCAAACAGTTTGGCAACCTGAAACTGTAAATAATATTTTATTCTGCCTCGAAAGACTGTTATGGTACCGGCAATTATTATGGCTACCGGTGACGTATTTGTTTTAAATACGGCAAATTACAGATACGAGGCAAATAAGGTAAGCATAAAAATTTCTTCATTCCGGGAAGAGAAACCAGAAATTGGTTTTTCCAAGAAGAGGTTAATAAGCTTGCTATCGTTGTTAAATAAAATGTAATTTCTTATGCTTAATAAGCCAGATAAAAACCTCCAGATTGGAGTGATCATTTTTGTCTAGCTTTTATGTCACGCGGCTTCGAACATTGACGTTGCGATTTTGGTCCTCGCCATCATCAATACATCACTACATGATAATGTAATTTTTAGAAATTTTAACATTATTTTTTCAAAGTGCCATATTTCGAATTAATGTTACAAGTTTTAATTTCTTACTATATACCTCAGGGTTTCAGATTGTTTGTTTAGAAACCCAGTCTTCGAACCTTTCATAAGGTACCTTAGCATCATTATATATGTGCATCTTCAATATTTGAGTCATTTATTCGTTTTCTTGATGGTTGCGTGGCTTCTCGTCTTCAGAGGCAGTGGCTCCAAGTTAGAAAACCAATTTATTTTAAATATTCTTCATGTTACGGGGTTAGTGTACATGGAACCTGACATTTTAGGCCCATTGGTACCGTGCTGATGTTTGAAAGGATGGAATATAGTAGAATACACTACAAAGGTTTGTTGTAGAATACACTACACAAGTTTTCAGTAGAATTCACTACACAGGTGTCGTCTTCATCATCTCACTGGGTTCAAAATTAACGAGGTTTGTTTTAAAATATCTCCAGCTTTGCTTTCAAAGCGGACTGTAGTAAAGCTATCCATTTTCCTTCTCATCCATAAATAATGGATATATAACTATCCATGATTAATAAAGAGAAAGAATTAAAAGAATAAAAGTATTCTGAAATGCTTTTCATAGATATATATGAGAATAATATATATATATACTTAAATATATATACTTTGGAAATTAAAGCGATAATACTGAACTAAAATATTATAAAATAAGAATAGAAAAGAGTGTTATGTAAATTCAATGCAAGATATTAGATTGTATATAGCTAAAGAGAATAAAGCAAACCTTTTCTCTACATGTCTCCAATTTAAATTATAAAAGCAGATATTGTGTTATATTTTAATTATAAAATTTTGATAGAAAAGAATATATTTGAATTACTAAATGATCAGCATGTTGACCGAAAAAATGTTCGATCAATTACAAATTCATTCGAAAAGACTGTCCCATATATGGTCTACGGCAAAAAGGAAACTTCTTAACTGTATATGAAACATGTAACTAACAAAAACACAGAAACTTATTAAAAAGCGAAACGAACTACCTGTTGAATAAAAAATTTGAAGAGTGAAAAAGATGCAATATGTTACGTACTTCAATTTAAAAAATTAGAACACAAAATTTGATAGATTGAATTTTGCAGTAAAATACAAATATTTTAAAGTAATAAAACAACTAAGATAAAGTAAAATTAACTTTGCGCGATATATAAAAATCAAACAACTGAAAAATTGCACCAGATAGGAAATGGCCTTAAGAAACAAAGCCTAGTGTGGAAAATACCAGAAACGCTCAAGAATTTTAAATATGATGAAACATAAAAATATCGATGATAAGAATGAAAATGAAATATATGTTTAAACTAGGCATTACTATCTCTATATTTTTTAAATAAGCATTCTTGCAGCAGTGTAGCACTTCAGGTATATTCAAGTTATGTTATAATACCTATGATGGCTCTTGTTTCCAGTCTCGTGTTTTAAAAAACAAATATGTTAAGAAAAATAAAAATAAAAACATAAAAAGCAATGAAAAGTGATGAACTCGTTAGCAATCCAAATATAGCTTATGGCCCATTAGAAAGAAAATGGCTCTTTTATGGGTTTGCGGAGTTGTATAATGTCTTTATGCAGTAAATAATTTCTACACACACTTTCCAGATGACAAATATTTAAGTTTATGGCGGTATACCATAATGGGTCATTTCATCATTTTTTTTCACGAAACATAATAGTTTAATTGCTACAGAGCTTTTTATCACAATGCTAAATGTTGTTTCGAATTCCAGATGTAATGGTAAAATTGTATCATCGTTTCATTCTCGTTCACTGATGTGAGGTCAAAGAGGAACATGTCAAGATTTATAAGAACATTTATTTTTGCAATAGATACTTTTGCTGCTTTTATATAACAGTTAAAGCACTCAAATTATTATTTCACATAAGTTTTTATAATGACAATATGATTTAGAATATCGTCTTGAAAAAAAAAAGATGAAATTTACTGTTTCTTAATTCTTAGCGAAGGGAAATTTTTCAATTATATCAAGTCATGAAATAATAGACGTCAAGAAAATCGAGATGAAATCCGCTTTTTCATCTTCTGAAAAAATTAAGATTAATAATCTCATAAACATTAAGCAAGCGATATTTCTGACAAGTTTTAGTTATTTTAATAAAACGTAAAAATCATTTTTAGTGCCTTTCTGAGTATGCGTTTGCGTTTATATTAACATCCAAATGAGAACAGATACATGATGTAATCATTTCTTCATTTCAAAATAGTGCTTTACTATAAAATTTTAAATACGAGGGGTGATCCAAAAAAGAATAGAAAGCAGAGTAAAAATATTTTATTGCCAATAGACACTTAAATCACGTCAAGAAAATTGACAAGAAATCGTGTCACGGAGCGGTCTCTGTGCGAGACAACTTCTCTAGACGCCTTGCTATTAATGTCGCTGTTTCAGGTCTCGGTATTATCTGTTCGAACGACCGGTTTAGATAATTAGCTAGATCTGTCTCCACTCTGGGTAACAATATTCCCATTCAAAATTTTTACTTCCAAATGCTGCTGCTTGAAAATATTTTTTGATCACTGCTCGTAAATCCATCAACAACTTGATTCTTTGTTCATTTTTCTATCCTTCCGTATATTAGACAGAAAATTGAAAGCTAAAAGAAACAAAATGGCTGAAATTTCTTATCTCATATCTATTAAATTACAAATGGTTTTGTTGTTATCTTCCATGAAATGGAGAACTCTTTCTTCGTACTTTAATTGATTACTAAAAAAACTCGCGTCACTGGAATTTAATCAAATTAATATATAAACGTTATTTAAACTGGCTATTCCTTCCCACTTGATGGCACCGGGGAATGACCAGACTGCAGCAACAGCTGCACTGGCGGGAACTGTGACTGAATCCTAAACAACATAACTGGTCAAGGTACAATTTTTTCCCTGGAAAGGATGTCCAACCACCGATAAGATTCACCATTTTGTAAATACCCCAGGGTGACGAGAACAAAGCATCATGCCAGATGCTTCCAATCCTCAATCACAAGGGGAAACTCTACCCATGGGACACTTAATAGAGAAACCGAATTTATTATTGTAAAGATGAAATTAATTATATAATTTCAAAATCTCATTTTCAGACTTTTTCAATCTAGCTGTGAAAATAAAATTATTTTCAATTTTCTTCTCAAAATCTTACACTAATAATTTTTCTAACACTCTTTTCCAACCATCTAAGAGATGACAAAAATAAAAAGGTCATTGGGTGAAATAACATTGCAGAAACTTTTTGAAAAGCAAGAGAGATTGATGATGATGTTGATAGGTTGAATATTTGCATGCCTTTCAAAGTAATCTGAAGTTTCTTTCAAGGAAAATACATTTGTGAATTATTTTGAAATAATTGCATTTGAAAGCCGTTAGAAAACAAATTCCTTATACATCGCAATTATAAGTGGGCAAAAATATTTTTTGATATTCATATGGTTGTTTACATGTCATCTTTAGAAGCATAATTAATGTGAAAATTATTTCTTCTTAAATTCTTTCACCAATAATTATGTTTCCTAATATGAAATGAATGTTATAGTTAATAATGCAATAGCATGAAATAAATTACCTAAAAAATGCGTAATTAGCACTAATCATATATTAATCCATTTATTCTTAATGAATAATTAATTACCACCATCATTATAATTAAATCACTACATTGATAGACATAATTCTAATTAAAAAATATGGGAAAGGATTTTTCGTGGGTATATTTAGAGTTTAATGTTTGTCATTTGATTTCATAAACACCTTCCAGGGCTTAGAAATAATTGATTTAATAACTGCTAGAAGAAAAAAAAATATTTCAAGACAGGAATTTTATTACCTTTGAGAATAATGAAATGCTTCAGACAGACGTCACTAAAAGGGAAAGTTGCTGCTAGTTTTCGTTTGAAATGAGATTATCGAAATGTAACTCGGAAAAATGATTCTTCTTAATGAAGAGGGATTTATTAAAAAGATATGAACAGATAGTCATTTAAATAATAATAATAATTTAAAATTTTAAACAGATAAATAACACTCTTGTAAATTAGACAGAATTATCAATTATTCGGGAAAAATTATATAGTCATCAAACTAATAATAAAGAATAAAAATATTATGAATACATTGTTATACATTTAAACAAAATATTAAGAAATGTTATAGATACAAAATTCTAAATTTTATATCTAAGAAAAGCTGAATATATATACATATATGCGATCTCAGTACATGAAACATCACATAATTAAAATGTTTCCTATACAAAAATCCGGTAATATACACATTTTTAACATTATATTTAAATTCCAAAGTTTGCTTAGTGAAAAGTATCAATAAATTATTAAAAAATATTAAAGTAAACATTTCTAACGTAGATGCATATGATATAATAGAAGTAGAAAATATCTAGGTTTTACTTATTATTTATTAAAGGTACTTCGAAAAGCATCCTAAATTAATGCAAAATGTGAAAGGCTTTATATAAGAGAAAAAATTAAACATAACAGAAAATCATTAATATACAAATAAGCCTGCCTCTAATTTGGAGGAAAGGCAATTTTTTTTTTCTGTAAATGTTTAAAAAATCTGACCAAATCAAACAAACAATTCTTAGTTAAAAAAAGCACAGAAAACAAGTGTTATAAATTTCGTTTCAATACATTATTTCGTACAAAATAACTTGTTTAAGTAGCCATCATTTTTATTTGTTATTTGGGCAGGATCTTTGAAGTGCGATTAGCCAACATTAATTTTCATCTTGGAAAACAATAAATAAGTTGTATAAATCAACATTTAATTTTTCATTTCTCGAAGATTTATTTTTGATACTATTTTACAATCCGTTACATCAATTACTCAAAATATTTTTAATAGAAATGCTTGTGGTTAAGTACAACATAAAAATTAAAATCTTTATGTTTATCACTGCATAACCATGTGTAATTTTTCATTACTTAAAAATATATTTATATGCAGCTTTGTTATTTAGTATGTATGCCTAGAATTGGTTTAGGGAATAAGAGGTCTATTCTAATAATTGTAATCAAAACCACAAATAAAGAAAAATATTTTTCTTAGGACATCTCTCCCTCCTCAAAATTTTTGCAGTATACTTGACAACATAAATAATGGTTTGTATGTATTCGAATCGTTCTCGCATCCAACATTGTGATTCAAATCCAGATCCACCATTACCTAATGGGAACAGCTTATAAAGTACTGCGACGAAATATCGATAGCAGTCTAAATATTTCCGAATGTGTGCTATAAAATATTTTTTGTTTATATTTTTGGTAATTTATAAATATATTTTTATGTTTGATGTTGTGTGATATTAAACATAACAAAATTCAACATAAAAGACCTCCAACGGATATGACAAACATACAAAAATTCCTATAAAGTGCCTCCACACGATATGACATGCCCATGTCAGTTGAGGACCTAGACCCAATAAAATTAAGTTTAAAGCTAATTTTTCTTCTTGGATAGTTAGCCACTGGTAACACCGTATGAGCGCTGCTAGTTTTAAGATATGATACTTATTTTCCTTTCAATACAATTGATACCGTTGCCGTAAAAAAATTCTGTACGATAACTGAAAATGAGCAAAGCGTTTGAGAACTGTAAAATCTCTAAAAATATATTAAGATATTTTTGATTACTTGAAAAAACTTTATTATTTTCCACTGAAATGGGAAACGGAATTTTAATTTAAGTTTTTGTATATATGAAATATTGATCGAAAAGATATTTATTGCAATCATATAGACAACGAGTGAAATTACGTATAATATTTAATACACTATTTTGCAGTGCTCAGAGAAATATACTTTCAGATATTAGTAGTGCTTTTAAGGCATGATAAGTAAGTTCAAAGGTGATGGAATACAAATAAAAACAAATTTTATGTTATTTGAGTTGATCTGAATATCTTTTTACTGAATAAATCTCAATGAAACACTTACACATATTTAATTTAAAAAGTAAACTAAATGCAAGTATAATTTATCATCAGGTAAAATTCAATAAATCAATATTTTTGCGATAACTTATTTTAAAATTATGACAGGCTTAAACTTTTTTCCACCCAGATTGGAAAATTGGTAATAGTTAAAAATTATCTGATGCAATTTTGTTAATTTTTTGAGAATTATTCATTTATTTCGAAGTAGAAATTATAAAAAAATATTGTAATTTGATACTGAAAAATACATTTGAAAAAAAATTGCCTGCCATAACTGCTTTGATAATTCTGAGTTTTCATTCTTCTTAGAGTAGAAACCATTTTACCTGAAAGAAAAGAGAAATAATCAGATATGAGTTAATTCACTGTTTATACGAATGTTTTAATGATGGTATATATTTAATTTCAAGCAGTTATAATTTAAGTAGGAATCTTTAAATAAAAAAATGAAACTAAAGAGAAATACCTTATAAGCATAGAAAAAATAAATCTAAATATAGATATAATAAATACGTAATATAAAGGATAGTTCTTTTCATACTCAAAGGAATATTAGTAAAATTTGTTAAAGAAACATAGGATATTTTATATATTGTTTTTATGAAAAATATTTATTTCGAACAATATTATATATGTATAGAATTTTTTTGATAATATATATAATAGTGTAGAGTAAATACTTTCCATTAAATAAATATTAATATAATGTAGTTACGATTTAATATATTTGGGCATAAAATAGAGCAATCTCTGGATTTTCAGAAAATGCTATTTTTTTCATTCATCTAACTTTTTGTGCTAAAAAAGAATAAACGTCATTTTTGATATTTACGATAGAACACAGACAACCGAATTAACATGAATTTTGATTCGAAAAATGAATATTTTTTATGCTTTAGTTTCTCTTATTTTCAAAAATATACGGAACAAAAAATATCAGTTCAAACTTAAAGAAATGAAACCGAATCTTTGAGAGACTAGATTTTCGAATCTGTTGCTTTCTTGGGAAATGAAAAATACGAGAAAATAAGTAATAGAGATTCAACTGTTTGTGGAGAATTTCAAAAATGCAGTTTGTAAGTAATGGAAAGGAAAATAATAGATAAAAGTGTTGAGATTTAATCAAAGCAGTGAATGATTTCAGCGTTTTTTCAGAACTTAATCAAATTTCAGAGATGAATTCCCAATTCATATAAGATTCCCTCAAGTTGTGAAACGATTCAAAATAATTTTTCCAAGGGGTTTTTTTTTAAAACTTACACTACATACGTAATACGAAAAAAAACTATATACATACCTACGATTTATCACAAACGTACTATGAAAAAAATTCTAGAAAATAAATGCAAATCTCATACTAAATATGATTGACAATAAATACAATATAATGCAATTGAATTCCAATAAATACAAAAATTTGAGATTTATAAAAAGAAGCTAGGAAACTTTATCATCTGCATTTTACTCATTTTTCCTATAACGACAATTCAGTATTTCACAAATAAATAGTATAACTTTTTGATGCATCCCAGGAAATACATTTTACGATAGGAAATGATTCATCCTTAATTAAACTGGCTTTCAAAGCAAGGCAATTTTTAAAGATTTTTAGATTTTGCCTTGAAGAAAAATTTTTAATTACTTTTTCTTCATAGACTGATTTCTTCATTACTTTAGGCAAAAAGCGAAATTTATAAAAATATTTCTTCGTTAGAATTTATTTGATTTTTTAGCTTTATTATATTTATTTTAAGAAAATCTTTATGATTTGTAATTGTAAATATTTTGTAAATATCACGAACTGCTGATAAAAAGTTGAAATAATTAAATATGGAATAATAATAAAAAAAAATTATAAATGACAATGGTTCTCCAGAAAATACCCTTGATAAACTTAAGTAAAAATTATTTTGTTTAATTTATCACATCGCATAAAGTAAATTTGAGATCAAAATAACATCAAATTAAAATAGCAGTTTATTTAAAATAGAAAATTAAAAAGTGATGTATAATATGATTATACTCGTCTAAAGTTATCGCATGAATGTAATATGAAGAGAAAAGCCTAAACATATATTATTAGCATAAATGAAAAGCATAAACACAACAAATAATTATTTGAATATCATGAATATGGATGGATATAATAGTTAAAAAGAAATTCTGAATTAAAAATTCATTAACATTTAAAAAATTCTTCTTAATTTAAAAGTTTCTGGAAGTTTGAAAAATACGCTTCAATCAAAATTAAAACAATCTTGGCGGTTAGGCAGATGTTTCATAATTACCTACAAATGTTGATGTATAAGAAAAAAAAAAAGAATGCAATTGTCATTCCAAATGAGCTTGATAAAATGAGTGAATATATTGTATTTGTTCCTTTTTTCTTATCTGTGAATGTTTCTTTTTATTTGGTCGAAAAGGATATCTTTGAGATAAAAGCTGATTCTTTCTCCTTAGGATAAAATTTTTCTTCCGACTGACAGAATCTCGATCGGAAATATAATTAATGCTTCTCTCTGAAAAATTATCATAAAATGTCACGAACACAAGATTCATATTTCAGCTTTATCTTCTTTTTCCTTGCTCTTGTTAAGGAATGATAAATTATAGTGCTAATTAATTTTTAAGGAATGGAAAATAAATTACAATAAATCTGGAAACAGCATGCAAGGTGTCATAAGACAGAAATAGGAAATATCTTACTGGGATAGATAAGTTTATTTCAATATTTTTTTTTCAGACAGGAATTTATCGTTAAATTTTTACATTTAATTAATGATTATTTTTATAACTCTCTGGTTTCTCTGCCAATTTTCACATTATTCCAAGAATTCCTAGATAATGGGTGTATTTAATTTATTTTCAAATTAGTCAAACATTTCCGAGCTCTATTATGCATAGCATGCGGACATTTCATGTAAAGGTTGCATTCTCGGATTTAATTGGATTCTATATTTTTAGAGGATAATGTAAGGAAGGCCAAAATAATACATTTAATTGACGATTTTCAGATTACACTAATATCGCCAACAACAAATCTGGAAATAACAGATAAACTTTTAAGACAGATAAATAGGACATTTCTTCAATTTCTTTTTTGAGAAGTTTCCTTTTAGACTGGAAGTTATCATCAATTTTTTTTCATTGAAGTAATGATTATTTTTACAAACTCTGGTATGTTTGCCAATTTTCAAATTATTTCAAGAATCCTTAGATAATGTCTATATGCAAATTGATTTTCAAATTACAACAATATTGGCACGTTCCATAATATATTAGCAAAATACTAAGACTTCTTTAAATTTTAAAAATATGTATACAAAATATAATTATTTCGGGGAAAATGTATAAAAATTTTAATTTATGATTATCATTTTTACTACATTAATATTTTATTCCTTTTCCAAGTTATGTCGTTGATTCTCTTTATCACATATAAAGCGGATAGTGTGTTCATTTCCTTAACATTCAGAAGTGCTGCTTATACAAAAAAAGTTTACAAGGCAAAGAAAAAATGCTTATTAACAGTAGATACAGAATAAATATGTAATGAAGATACATAAGTGGTTGTCACTTCGATATATAATCATGAAACCCGTTGACCAATTTAATTTTGTTGGCATTTATCACATTAGACAATTTGCTTAACCCGTCTTGGTAATAATCAGGTCTTGGCTATTGAGCCGATTCTTGGCACTTTTCTGAACATTACCGTCTGATGTGAACCTTGTTTCGAACAAGTGTTTCTTCAATGCCAAGAAAAGGAAATATTTAGTGGGATAGAAATCAGGGCTGTATAGAGGGTGACTCAAAACATTTCCACCTAAACGTTTTCAACAATCTTTTTGCTCGCTTTAAAAAACGACATCATTTCGTCATAAGTCTTCTAACGATAACTTATTATGAAAAAATGTATGTCAATAATTAAATGGATACTTATCCTTTTCTTAAAATTGATTAAATAACTTCAGAACTGATTTTCATACTGTTTTAAAAAGAAGAGAGCTAAAACAATTACCTTCACTTTTGAAAAATAAAATTCTACTTCCAAAATGAAGCATTTATAATCCCTCATATAATTAAAGGTATCATTTAGTAGTTACTTATATTCTTATGACTGAAGGAATTCAGAAATGCCTTTCTTCTTTCTTATAACCTGAAGAAATCAATTAAAAGGATGAATGCTGATTAGCTGATCGAACTTTTACTCTGATAAATAAAATACGGTTTATTGACCGTTTAACTTTTTGTTTAATCAAAGGAAAAGCCTGAAGCTCTTAACTGTCAGGGGATTTAATTAAATTCATAACTATTTTCTGTTTGATTTTTTATGAGAACTTTTATTATATTTTATATATTTGTCATGACTGACATATTTGTTATATGTTCTATATTTGTTATGATAACATCGTTTGAATGTAGTGGTTAAAGTGGATCTCAGAAAAGTGCAGCTGAAACTGCAAGATGAAAATTATAAAGTCATAGATTTTTGTTTATATGATATTTAATTCACCATTTATTCTTGTTTGTATATTATTGATGCATGTATTTGAGTGTAAAGTCAATTTTGTTTGACCAATGAGTGGATAATATTAAATATATTTTGAATTAAATTTCTTTTTATTATATCTTTTTTAAAATTTTAATTGTTTTATAAATTTTTGATGGCGTACTTACATCGAGGAATTTAGAAAAGAAAGTTTAAGTTATTAAATAATTCTCATAGTTGGCATTTTTATCAAATGATTTTTTTTAATTAAGCGGAAACTCATGTTTTAATGCATGGTTATCATTTTTTGTAGTAAAATTAAAGTTCCTCATGATAAATTTAAACTCGGGGAAAATGAGATAGGATAGGAATTGTATGAGTTTTTAATTTTTAACATTTTGAGAAAAATTTTTGCTTCCTTATGTTTTGGCTTACCTAAAACTTTTATTATTTTTTTCAACAAATTATTTTTTTGCTCACCTTTTTTTATACCTTGTACTGTAATTTCTCTTCTATCAAAGTTTTAACCACATAGAAAAATTTATAATATATTACATTTATTTATGAAATTAATATTTATTGAAAAAATTTGTTACATATTGCTAACATTTCATGCATTATCATTATTCACTGTTTTATAATTTACTTTTGTAATTGCTACGGAAAAAGAGAAAACAAATTTTTATTTGGTAAAAAAATATCACAAAACTATTTTTATCAGAGCTTGTCTCTATATTTCTTCTGAAACAAAATGCATTTTTTGAGCCGATATACATTCTTGACAAAGCAGAGCACATGTTGTCATCGTCTTTCATCTTCAATAAAATGCAGGGGGAAAATATAAAAACGAAACTGTCAATTTACTTGTGTTAGTAAGACTGCGTTATGATGAAAATTGGATGTTGCACCAAAACAAAGAAATGTCACTACACATAAGACTGTTCTAGATTTCCTCGATTCTTGGTGAGAAGTAGGAACACTAAGCATTTGATTTAAATATCCAAGAATTTAGACATAAGTTTCCTTTAAAAAAGAGATATATGATTCAGATTCATCAAAGGAAATAGAACACCCTTTGATTTATGAATTAAAAGAAAATATTTATTAAAGCCATTATTTATGTATGTGGTATGTATGAAATTTTTAAAGGAATTTTAAATACTTTATTTGAGAAGTTTTCAATAACAAGTTAATTACAGATTGATACATAGCTAGGATCTATCTTATTGTGAACAATTCTTTAATGAATAAAAAATATTATTTGACTTTCAGAGTATCAGAACAACAAAACATAAATTTATACCTTCCACTCATTAAAAAAAAATCAATTTGTGTGTTTCCATTAGCATTTTATCTGTACTTTGAAGTAGAATTCTACAAAACAAAATGATAAAAAAAAAATGAAAGATGATACCAGATTTCTTAGAGAGGAGTCATCCGAAAGAAATGTATTGTAAAGAAATGTATTAATGTATTGAACAAAATTCAAAGCTTAATGGTTAAGTAATAATAAGAAGTTAATTTATTTTTAGAATTTTAATTTTAATACGTTTTTCTTTCTATAAACAGAATAATAAACCTTTATGATAAAAGCATATTGATTGTATAATTTATAAGGGAAAATAACAGCAAAAAATAATTTACAAAATTCTTTTAGCTACAATCAAAATACCAACAACATGTTTGAAAGCTTTCACATGCTTGTGTTTAAATCTGCGAAAATATAAACTGAAATCTATTATCGATTCCAGCTTTTACACGCACGCACGCAGGCACCCCCCCCCACACACACGCCCGCACGCGCACGCACGCACACGTACACGCACGCACACGCTCTCACACGCACGCACACGCTCTCTCTCTCTCACACACACACACACACACAAACGCACACACACACACACACACGCACTAATCTGTCTTAGGCCACTTATGCGCTGCCGTAGCGCTCATCTGATTCCGATAAAACTTTGACTACTTATTACTCGCAGTTACGAGATGGTTAAAGGCATTTTAAAATTACAAAATTATCTAATATATAATAAATATTTTTGGATCTATTTATCGCATATATTAACAAAGGAGTAATGAATTTTGTTTCTTCGTTCGTTATGCGCCACCCTACAGCTCATTCAAATGCGATAAAACTTCGACAACTTATTATTTGCAGTTATGTAAGGGGTATAGGCATAATGCAATTATCAAATATGTAAAAAATCTATTTTTATCTGTTTATTGCTTCTGTTAACCATCGATTTACCACCAACTAACACGCCAAGGAGACGCAACAGATTAAATAATGATGTTAATTTCAAGCTAGACAATATTTCGTAGCTATTGTATGTAAATGTTATGTACATCTTTCACTGAAGTAATAGTTTTATTAGAGAATGTGAGAGAATGTTTTAGGGGATCCAATCCTGTAGGTCTGGAATTTTAACTAAACATTTAATAAAATTTTAGCGTGTTTTGCAGTAACTTCGGAAAATATTATAGTACAAATAATTTTGCATCATCTCAATTTTTTTTAAATTATCTTTTCAGTTATATTAAAGATTTTATGGTATAAATATATGTTTTTCTATGTTTGATGAATTTTAAAAGAAAATATTCTGATTATATTTTCAAACATTAAATTTGAGAATTTGAAATGAGATACAATAGTTTCTTTCATTACCATTCTGAAAAAACTTCGAGCTTTATCATTCTAACAGAATACACAAATCTAACACATAAAAAATGAATATTTGTTTGTAAAATGGAATAATAAAAATATAATAAATACTATTTATACTTCTCCTTTTTATATCCTTCAATTTCATTGAATGTATTCATTGTCGACAAGAATATATATTATAATGGTTGTTTGGTGTTCTATTTCGCAATTGCACAATGTTTAATTTATGTAAATTTCAAATTGTTAATTTATATAAAATAGAAAACTATTAAGGATACATGAAAAATTTTCCTAAATTACAGATTTTAAGATATTTCGATTTAAAGACAATGCTCCATAATTTCTAATTTCATAATTTCTAAGTTGATTCTCTATAAAACTATCAATATGTATAATTTCAAAAAAATGTAAAGAATCTAAAAAATTTAACCCCTCTGTTAATTTTTAGAACTTTATTCTATTATTCATTCTTTAGATCCTTTGTTCAGCTCTATATGGCCCAAAATAAAATTTATTCCAGCTTAAAAATATATGCTGGAGACATATTTACATTAAACTTTTTGACATATTTGATAAATGATATGAATATGTAGTCCTGTATGGATTTAGGTATATTCTTATTTCGGAGGAATGCTTTTCAATTTATATCTAATTTAACGTTTGGATAAATATGATCAAATGCAAAAGAAAATCATTTATTTTTGAATAAAACATGTTCAATTTTGTTTGAAATAATTCAAAAGTAACGAATAATAATAGTTTTTGCAACTCCACTTTCGAAACAAGTTTCGTTGACACATGTGTATGTGTCTGGTCAGGGATGCTGTATTTCACTTACTGATGTACTGTAAAAGAGTTGCGCCTACGAATGTGAGAGAAAAAATGGAGAATTGTAGAAATTTGAGAATACATCATTGTGTGCAAAAAGAATTTTATTTTTTTACCTTAAAGATTCCAATTACAATAATAATGCGAAATTTACTAAAAGGCAAAATTTGCTTTCAATAATGTCAGAATTAGATGATTCGTCTTTGATAAAAAGCAAATAAACAAACAGATAGTGGAAATATGATGGAAGTTGGGAACCAAATCCAGTCTCTTACGCCTTCCTAAACCATTCGTCCGATTGTTATAAAACTTGCTCAGATTATTGTTTACACCTACGGGATGGTTATAGGGATATTATTTAATTATCTAAAATAAAAAAAATCTAATCTCAACCGCATCTATTTACCAAGGATAAATCTCCAAAATCACTATCCGAGAAAACAATAGATTCTGTAGAAATGTTAAAAGCTAATATTGTATAGATATTGAAAAAAAATGCCATGCAAGTCATTCTCGGAGGTAACAAAATTCTTACAAATTATGCGAGAAAGTTTTGAAGAGACCAATCCTGGGGTATTTTAATTTTAGCCTTTTTTCACTAACTACCAAAAATATTGTAGCACAAATAATTTCGCACCACCTTAGTTTCCAAAAATTATCTTCTCAACTATATTACCGATTTTATTGTATAAATATTTTTTCTAAGTTTAATGAGTTTTGATAGAAAATATTTTAATGATATTTTCTAAAATTAAATTTGAGGATTCCGAATGAATATTAAACGAGTCACGAGATGCAATAAATAGTTTCTTTCATTACCATTCTGAAAGAACACCAAGTTTTACAATTCTAAAAGAATCTACAAACCTAATTTATAAAATTGAATATCTGTTTATTCGTATTTTATATACTGTCCTACTGTTTTATATACTGCTCATCCTATTTCAATAAAGCATTTCAAATTATTGACTGGTTGCACTTAATATCATTTTTGGGGCAGTGGCAGCTCACCGGGTACCAGTTAGTTATTTTTATTATAGGTTTAATAACAAATATTCAATTGTTTACATTTTAATGCATTCCCAAAAAGTTTTATGCCTGAAATTTTAATTCCGTTAGCTATTTTGTTTTATAAGTGACTAATTAAGGAGTCGCACCATTATCACACAATTGTATAAAAGCATACTTCAAATTAGTTTCAAATCAAAAATTGATCTTTATGGCTGAACATCCAGTCTCATATTTGAAAGATTATAAATTCGGGATTGATACAAAATAATCGTAAAATAGTAATTAAAGTTTTAAATTAACTTATATTTTAGAAATAAAAGTGTTTATATTTGTTTGGAAAAGTAATTTTGGTCGGAGTGAGATTTCGTCACAGTTTCCTTATTACTCAATTGCAAAAATTTCGAGTGAAGCCACAAAAAGTAATTTACAACTATTTACTTATTTAATATATTTTCTAAATAATAGTTTACATCGGTATGCTATTTTAAAAAATGGGTTGAAAAAATGAAATCTACGATAACAAATTTCACGTTATGATGCGAAAATATCATTTCTAATTTTTAAGCCATCATTAGTCTTAAATAATTGAATTCATTCACCAGTTTAAACAATCCAGAGAGTTCTCTATCAGTCTCTCTCTCTTTATTCTGTATATAAAGAGAGATATTTTTTTAACTTTCATTTTTAATTATTCTTGCTGGCAAAGTTTTGGAGTTCTACCGATTTTGACATTGAAGAAACTTATCGTTTCTAAATACCGTTGCATGTGTAATCAGATTGTCCCGTGATTGTTTCAAACCAGTTTAAGCTGTTAATGAATTAAATTAATTAAGACAATTCGTAAGAATTCAGAGAATGAATAATTTGGAAATTGTAACTTTAGTTGGCTATAAACCGCCAAATGTAACAACTTTCTGCATTATTTTCTAATAAACTTAATAATGATAAATTAAACTTAATAGTAATTAACTTAACTAACCCCAAAAGCGATACATATCCTATTTGTTGCCTACATATTTTGAGGCTTCAAACACCTCAAACCAAAATAACATCAACACTTCACATGATTATAAGAAATTGCTCACATAAATTTTTCTTCTAATATTAATTTGGAAATATCTGTAGTAACTAGATATTTTTGGAAGACACTTAAATTGTTGATTAAAATAGATTTTAGATATCAATAAAATTTCTTTAAAGTAATGGATTTTATTTTCAGATTTTGTTTTTACAAACATGAATCGGAACAAATTATCGGATAAAATTATACGCATTTTTTAAAATTCTGTAGAAGATTTTCCTCTTTTCTGAATAAATGATATATTATTTTTATTATTTATGGTTGAACATCGATTTAGTTGTTTGCAAGTTTCATCTTTTTTAAAACATTTCAAGAAACAAACAAACCCGAAAGCAAGCTCTTTTCGTTAAAACTCTGATTACCTCAAACATTTATTGAAAACTAACTCAAAAATAGAAATGTCCTCCAGTGCCAGTATCTAATATTTCTTTTGTTGATAAAATCTCTAAGCGAAATCAAATAAATAGAAACTCTCCATTTCTTTAGCTCCAAGCTCAAAAAGTGTGAGAATGAAACAGTCATATTGGATTCCTTCTCGCTGATTACATTTTGGTTTATTGGATTTTAAAATATATTTACTTGTATTCCCATCTACTCAATGCAAAAAATAAAAACCTGGAAACTTCTTCATCGGAAGAAATTTTGAGGTTTCTATGCCTTGCATTCAAGACTGTTCATAAATTATTTTCTCAAACCTAATATTTTGAAATAGTATTTTGATTCTTTCCTATTTAATATGTCATGTGTGATTTGATTATATTATGTTCTTGAAAATTATGAAAGTTTGAATTCATTAAAAATAATTTCATTAAATAACCTTGAAATACGGTTGGTATAGTTCTTTCAAAAATAATAACAAAACATTTAATTCTGTTATTTTACGGATATTTACGAAATTTATTAAATATTAAACGAATGAAAAAGTTTAATTATGTATTTCTTTATGCTCATTTCATTAAATTAATCCGAATGTATAAATGTTTACTTTGAGATTAAGGATCGAATTTATTTAAAATTAACTTTCCAAACTCAGAAATATGGTCCAGCAAAAGACGACCCCGCCCCCCTCCTAATGCGATGAATAAAAACATTTATGTTATTTTTTCAGTGTTTAAATGGTACCTTGAGTAAAATAAATGAACATAGCAATTCTCTTCATCTGATAATAAGCATGTGTTAATAATTTTAATGAATAAATTTTATAAAATATTAAATGGATGTTAATTTCTAAACAAAAAAATAGCAAGTTTAGTTTAGTTATGTTAACTTCCTGCTTTAGAGCAACACTGGGGTTATTCTAGGATTGAATTCGGGTTTTGAACAGTCAAATGAAAATGGTCAAATGGCGAGGAGGTCCCCTCACGTTTGTCCCAAACATGCATCAGACCTGTTTACACGATAGTTCTTTGTTGGAATCGGGTCATGAACCTAAAACCCTCCTATTCCGAAGACAATACCTAACTATCAGACTACCGCGGCCTAAGAAATTGTTAATTTCCTTTGAAGAAAAATATTTATTCCCAGATATAACTGGTGTATACATTATAAACCAAATTTTATCTATTTTGCTGAATCCATTTCTTATATCCAGATACATTAATTTTAAAAGCATGTGAAAATTTTATAAACTAATTATCACATATCAGGCGGCATTTACAATGCGTTTCATATGAAAGCTTTCTTTCTTCAATCACAAATTTTTCAAAAAGATAAAAGTCGGGCATCAGAATTGAATTTTTATTAGGAGTATAACATTTCTAGAGCTGTGATATATGGAGTTAAATTCTAAGTTAAATGAAGGGAAAAATTAAATTTATTAAGATTTATTACCTAAAAATTAGATGTAATGAATAAGCAATCGTTTCCGTAAGAAAAAGGTTTGTTCTAACCATATAAAGAATCAGTTCAATCATACACAATTCTTATAACTTTTTTATAAATTTTAGATTTTACGTTTTTTACCTTGAACATAAGTGAATACAACAAGATTATTTTCTCTGATATTTTACACACACACACACGTATATTATATATATATATATATATATATATATATATTGAAGTTTAGTAAAATTTGTATGCAAATCTACTTTTAGAGATTAAAAAAACCTTCAAATTTCAGAATCACATAAAACCTGAGTTTTCTATCAGAAAATGCGTATTAAAATGCATTTCATAAAAGTATATATAACTAAAATCTAGTATATATATAATCTTAAAATAGCTGAAATATTTTTGAGACTGGCCAAAATATCGGAAACATATTTAATAGTAGAACATGACAGTTAAATGTAACTTGACAGATTACATGAGGTTAAACTAAGCATTTTATTTTATAAATACTGATTAAAAATATCTCAAAATGGTAGTAGTATAAGTTGCTTAACCGCTTTATCTCTATTATTCCAATTCTTTTAATCTCTTCTGAATTTTAAATCTTTTTAATACATTTTCATTTTAATAAAATTATTTTTCAATTTCGGTATAATACATAATTCTTTTTAGCAAATATTGTAGATAAAGTCATGCAAACAGAACTAATCAATGCAATCTTTGTAAATCCTTCATTTTAACAAAATTCATTGAAAGAAATTATCATACGTAAAACGCACATTTCTGATACGTTTCTGCAAAAATACAGAAAATCCATAAATTAGATTATAAAACCTATTTAAAAGATTTATAATCTAATTATAGATCTTTTATATAAGATTAATAAATCAATATTAAAAGCAAATTAAATATCATGAAAAGTCTTCTATTTGCTTAGAAAAAATATTTTATCATTGAAGAGATAAATAAAAAATATCTTTCAATGAAATAGACTGTAATTTAATAATGGTATTTGCATCCAAATTGTTCTTTTCATGATTCAAAATACATGAAACATTCTTTAAAATGAAAAAAAACGAAGCAGAAAACCTTAAAAATCTGCTTTTTAATCTAAAAAAACTCCTCTTTTTGAATCATTAAATGATTCAATATCATAAAAACTATTTCAATTCATATGTTATCCAAATGAAGATAATGTTACATTGGAATCATTTGAGACTCTCTTCTTAAAACTAAAGCTTTTAACTTAATTACTTCACCTATTTTAATTTTAAGAAGTTTTCTCAAACACGCAGAATATATGTACATTTTTTCAAAAAGATAGTAATTTTCGCAAAGATACATTTTGTCGATATGCGGTTGTTCAAATTTCTCAGATATATCTGAATTAACATATTCCATACTAGTCAGTCTAGAAGAAACACCTCGTCGGGAGAAGTGTCTCCTAATGAGTTTCGATAGTTTCTTCGATAACTTCCTGCTGAGATAAATCTCGGTTCTGGAATCATTATGTGAGAATTGAGCATCTCATTTGTACATGCAACAAAAATGAAATATAGATCTCATCATTTACGTTTATATTAGATAAGACATGGTGATAAAATATGAAAGAGTACATCTTTGTAAAGAGGAGAAATATCATTTTTGACAAAAGCTATAAGTTCGAATAAAATATATTATATACATAATTTATAAGTTTGTAAGAAAAAAAACATTTTTCACGATTCAAAATTTGACTTTTATATGATTAATCTGGAGATTTTAATTACGTTTATCACCATTTAATCTCATGTTTACCGGAAAACCTAGACTGACGATCATCTAATTTTGTTTAATATTCATTTACAACGGGTGATGGAAAAAACAAGTTTACAAGGAAAAGCAAAATGCTTCATTAAAAATAGACACAGGACAAAAATGGTAATTAAGAGACATATGTGGCGGTCACATCTCTACATAATCATCAAATCTGTTGAAACATTATAACACTGATGGATCAATTTATTTATCCCGTCTTGGTATTAATCAGGTCCTTATCTATCAGGTAGTTCTCGGCACTTTTTTGAACCTCACCGTCGGATATGAACATTGCTTCAGATAAGCGTTTCATCAATGCCGGGAAATAATGTATTCAGTGGGAAGTAAAGCACGGATGTATGGAGGTTGGTTCCAGACCTCCAATAAATGTTTCCAGTAATCTCTCTGTTCGCTTCAAAAGAAGGACACCCTTTCTCCATCTATTTTATACTCATTCTTTCTCCTCCGTACGATATTTGTCTGTGAATGTCCGATGGGGACACATTCTCGGCCCATAGAAATTATATAACGGTTTGTATCTCTGGTAGAGTCTATTTCCCAGGCCTCATGCCATTACTGGGCTGTTTTAAGTCTCAATAATAACATTATCTATTAACGATCGGTGTAAGACAATAGCGCTATGTGTCTCCATTCTGGGTCATAATATTCTCATCCAAAATTTCTACTTTCCAAATACTGCTGCTTGTAAACTTTTTAACTGGTCACCTCTCGTATATCAAATATCGCTGGAATAAAAATTAGATATTAATTCAATTACTAATGATTATTTATAATTTCCGAATTGCCAGTGAATTACGAAGAAATCATATATATGAATAGCATTTTTTTTATGCACATTTAGTAAAATTATTAAAAGTTTAAGCTATACGAAGGTTATTTTGAATTTTTAACTGTCGTAACTCTAAAACTGAGATTTTACCAACATTGTTAAGCAAATGCACACCAGAGAGCTTTCTTGCCTCTTTAAGTTTTATATTTTATTCCTCCGTTTGTACTAACTTCTGTTCCTGATCAAGGAATTTTGTGCTTTGTTGCCATCTTATCACTAATTACTTTGAATGAATTTATTATAAGTTTTAAAGTGTAAATGCAATATGAACAATTTAATTCAGATATTTTTAAATGCAGTTAAAAAAGGAAACATATTATCTGTTCATAGACGAGCTAGAAATGAAAATTTTTGATAGAAACGAATTGTTCTAATAGTATGAGTATTGCAACAATTTAACAAATATAAAAGTGTCATAAAGACATTAATCTAATTATTAAATATCGCATCTACAGTTTAAAAATCTTTGTTGGGTTTTTATCAAGAGAAAGTACTGCCAGGAATTCAATTGTAAATTCATTTAATAATATTACAAAATGGAATATTGAAACGAAAGATATTTATCATGTGAGAGCATAACATTGTTTTTGATTAGCGAACTTCGAAGCACGCGTATTCAATGAATAATAGAAGCTCGAAATTGCGTAAGCAATGAATAAAGCTTAAATGGCAATATTCATCAACACCTTTAATTGCGTATATTTTTCTAAATGCTTTTACTGCATACCATTATTATTATGAATGCTCCTTTGAAAGCTGATGCGTTTTTAAAAGGTTGAACTATGACATCATAGTAGTTATTTTAATGGAATATAAATTTACTAAGGAATTAAATAATTTGATTTTTATAATATGATCAAAAGAAAATCTTCTCTCCAGTCTAATAAAAATTTTGACTAAAGTATTTTCTCTTTCCCCAAGTGGGAAAATATCACTTCATTCACTCTTAAGTGGATGATAGCATTGGATGATTTGACTCCTTTTCTAAGATTAATCCATCATGAAGGTGTTTTATGATCTCAGAAATTAGAAAATAGCAGTTTGTATTTACAAAAATTTAATTTTTATAAAAATGCTATATAAATTAACGTGTTTAAGAATCTACTGGTAAATAATTTGGTATAAATCGGTAATAATCATTTGCAAATAACATTATATTATATATATATATATATATATATATATATATATATATAAGAAAGAGAGACAGATAGAAGCCTCGTGATTGTTTGAAACCGGTTTAAACTAATGAGTGACTTAAATTAATTAAAAAAAATAATGACTTAAAATTAATTTTCTCATAGGATAACATGACATTTGTGATCGTCGATTTTATTTTTGTATTTTTTAAAATTAAAAGTGTTAATTATAAAATATAACTTTTGTTGAATACAGTTGAGATTATATTGATGCTTGGTCCACTAAGCTAATAATGCTTCTTTTAATGTTGCTTCTTTTAGTTTATGATGACAAGAGTATAAACGCTGGCCTAATATTTTTATTTAATTCATAATATAGATGTATTTATTTTTACTCCGAGTTTTTCTTCTCCCTCAATTACAAAATAAAATAATTTTAATCAAAATGAAATTCATATCACATTTCCATCATGCATAAATTCTGTAATTATTTATTTCTGTCTGATTTTAATAAATTATCCATGTAAAGCCCGTCAAAACATTCAGAATAAAATAAAAATATATGTGAGTGAAGAGACGGTGTTTTGTTGTATAATTTGTTTGTTCTTGTTGTTCGTACTTAATAATTGTTGTAATTTTAGAATGCATTTAAAACCAAGAATTGCACATAAGCAAGAAAATTAGAGCTCTTGTATTATTAATTATTAATGTGACATAGTTTATTATTTATTTCCTAGCACTGCTAGCACATTATTAGAAACTACCGCAAAGATATTGGCAATAGTCGCAAAACAATGCAATAATATAGAATTTGCATAAAATTACAAATAAGCTTTCAATTAAAAATTAAATGCTAAAATCCCATTAAAAGTTTCGTATAACTCATCAGATACTGATTCCTAGATTGATTACTTCAGTTTAAATTTTTATTGTGCTTCAGAAGACATTCATAGATAAATATAAATGACTACAGAGCTATATCAATTCTTCAAATTCTGTCGAAAAAAATACAAAAAGAAACAATGAAATGAAAAAAATGTGCGAAAAAAGTATTTCTCATAACCTGATAAAAACTAAATATTTAGTATGAAGTAAGCCATATATTTTGTTTAATAACAGTTCTGTCATATTGCTGGCAGGTTTGATGTTGCAGCATTTGGTATTTGAAATCCTGAGTCCAATAAGAAAATCCGTAGGAATAAAACTGTTCTGATAACTCATAATCTTGTGAGAACAATTAGAAAAAAGTGTTTAGTTATATGAGAATAAAGTATGCTTTGTATTGCATTGCACTTTAACAGCAATGCGTGCCTTTTTTATGAAATGAATATGAACAAATAAAAAATTTAAATAAGTTCTTCAATTAAAAACTCTAAAAAACGTTGTTAGACAGGTATCGATTGAAGACTAATGAACTGTGGCATGAACAGTATTGGTAGTCTCAATCTTAAAACGGTAATTTTAGTTGAACTACGAAAATTTTATATTCAATCAATTCTTAATTTCTTTATCTTAAGCGATAATTTTATCTATTTATTTTCCAACTTTCTCAAAACAGGTTTTTTTGTTAGTTTATTTTACTTTTGTTATTACTGTCCCAAATCAGTTTTGTTTCATTTTAATTTACTGCTTTGTGATCAAATGGTACAAATATATGAATCGCCACAATAAAGATGCCATAGGTTGATATGACGACTTTTATTTCAGAAATATTAATAGTTGCAAAATTGATTAAAATGAAAACCGTGTGGTTATTAGCTATAATTATTTTCCTTGAATTATAAAAAATCCGTTTCTGCTTTCATCTCTGATTTGAAAATTTCAAATTAAACTTTTTCTGATCCCATTTTTTATAAACATTTTGAGAGGTATGTGTACTTCTGCCTTTTTCATAGCTTTAGAAAAGTATTTAGTGAGTTTAATTATATATAAGCAAACACGTTTGGTGATAAAAAAGACATTATTTCCTTATTTTAAAGAAATGGATATTTATTCCTATTCAGAAAGTCAATTATAAGAAATAATCATCGCCTTCCTTACAAAAAATTTAAATGCTATATAAAATTCAGGTGGTGAAAAGTTTTGAACAAATCGAAGACGCGTGGACTATTGAAGTATAATTATTTTAACAAAACCAACACAAGTAATTTACCAAAACTTTCAGGCATAATGCCGAGTAAATGTGTCATCCAATTCCCCCAAATAAAATCGATAAACTTTCATATGACTGCGAATGATTTTTAAATTAAATTGCCGAAGTATATATAAGGAATAATTAAAAATTTTATAATAATGTAAACTTTATTCATAAATGTGTTATTGTATTTAATAGGATTTCTCACTTCCATACAATAAATTTACCATTAATTGACTGCCGTTGGTTCTGTCCTCGTCTTGGCCAAAGACCGCCGTGTTGGCTAATGGCAGTCGGAGAACGTTAAATATGTCGAGACTGCAAAGTCCTCCAAGTTTCCATAACAAAACGATACCTCTAGGGGTACTGAATCAGGAATGAGTCGTTCTCTGATTTGGATCTAAATTCCGACTTGCTGATGGATGAATGAGTGTTTGAATGAATTCGACCACCCCCTAAAACGGGTTGTGTCGTGTGTGTGAGCTAGAAGTCGGACTACTGCCCTCTGGGTGCTCAGGGGTCTTTACCCTCAGAAGCTACTGCACCCCTTTTCCGTGAAAAACACGGACACGACAACAACAACAACCATTAATTGACTAATTTCATGTATGATATTTATTGAAAAGTAAACATTACGCAATAAAAATTGTCAGTAACCTACTTTATATATTACCAATAATAGATATCCAAAATAGAAAAAAGATTTTTTAAAATTATTATTTGAGAAAATGTATTAAATTATGATCATGCGATATACATGAACAAACCAGAGCACGATGGAAATAGATGCCTTATAGTATACCTTCAGAAATAATTTACTTTTCCCGAAACTTATACTTTAAAAACCCTTATTTTTTAGTATAAACGATGTAGTTGTTCTTGTCATGAATTAGATAAAGGCGACAGAAAAATTTGCACTAAAATCACATAACGATAAATAAAAAAAGATATTCAATACAGATTGAACTAGATCAGCTTCAAGATGAAAATATATTAATAATATGAGAAAGTCAGGCTATCTATTATGAGTCAAAATTCATGCAATCAACATAATTTATCATAATTTTCTATTTTTCAAAAACTATTACATATTCTGAGAGAAAATTTATTGTATTGTTTCCAAATTTTCCCTGCCCAAATAAAAACTCC
>JAPMOQ010028337.1:274869-304113 GCA_026543055.1 Argiope trifasciata | reverse complement strand
AATTTATTGTATTGTTTCCAAATTTTCCCTGCCCAAATAAAAACTCCATAAAAAGAAACTGGTAAAACAGCTAAGTAGATTTGGAAATGGGAATTTGAATAACGTGTTTCATTATCTGAGATTAGTTTAATTATTAGTTTATCTATTAAAGTATGTTGCGTTTTTCCAATAATTTAGACATGACATATTTTATTTATTTATCATTACTTATCGATTTTAGGTAGGAAACTTAATTGTAAAATTGCTTCAGAAATTGATGTAAATTACAGCTCCTTTTTAATTGCATTTATTTTTGAGAATTTCATTTAAGGGGTACCTATAAGGTTAAGAAAAACTGCATAGTTTTAAAATTTTAATAATAATAAATGTGATATAAAACTAAAAGAAATTTGAAAGCCTCTCTCACTCCTTGAGTTAAAAATGTTTGTACTTAAAAAGTAAATCAGTTTAATCTACTTATGTGGAAATTTTGATTTTTAAAGACTATGCATTCTTGAATAGACATATTTTGAATACACATATTACCATATACTTCTGTAATGAATTTTATAAGTTTCTCATTATTAAACGTATTTCAGTAATGTTTTTTGCAGAATTGCTCTTTGATTTTGACATTTGTTTCACCTCTTCAATTTCTAAATTTCTTTTTAAAGTTTTGTTAATTCTTTCGTATATTTCTCGTAATGAGATCACATTATTTAAGTTTTTATCTTTTACTTGCTTTAATAAACAATTGACTAATCATAAATAAACAAATTACTCTTTAAAAATAAAAAAAAAGATTAAAATGGTGACATTAAGTGTTAATAAAAATTCATTATCGCGAAGAATGATTCAGTCAGTAGAGTGAAAGTATACTGGATTACTGGTGAATGAAATGTGTCAGTCTGTCAATAAACGTTGAAATTGTCCAGATGTAAAATCACACATTCCATTATGAATATATCAGTCATCAGCTTTGATATATTTGCATCACACAAAATGGTTTTAAAACATTTTTTTAAAAATTGTACCTGAAAATTAAAATTTATATTAAAGAAATTCCAAAATTCCAGTTTTCTATTTGTAGTCTTAGAAATTTTTGGTTTTTCAGTAAATTCATAAAAAAAGAAGTAAATAAAATTTCTTACATATTCTCTAATTGATGTATTTGTTGATTAATAACCGCATGCCATTGGTGCAAAATCATTGTGAAAGATCCTATTATTGGGAAAAATTCCGTGATGTTTTTGGTGATTAATCGCTGTGGTGCTGATAAAAAACTCCAAATAATAGATAATCGAAGCATATTTTGGACACCTTTTTTCTGATCTATGAAACCACAATTTATCACAGAATGCAATTATAGTAAAAAACTCAAGTAATAAATTTCCTAAACATCTGATTTGCTAAGTTATCACGTTTAAATTCTTATGAAAGTATAGATACCCAGAAGAACATTACGACTGTGGATTTAGCTTCAAACTTGATAAATATACACCTATGAGGTTTTACGTCTTTGTATCAAATTTCATCTAACTAATTCAATTTTTTTTTCAAAAATGTTAATTCAATGTAAGGTAAGCAGGTTTTTTTTTTAATTTCGTCCAAAATTTCTTAGAAATCTAAAATTTGGTTTAAAAAACCTATACCAAATTCCATCCTTCTATTTCAAAGCATTTTTGAGTATACTTGTTCACAGCTAGATAAACATAACTCCAAAACAATATATATATTTTTTAAATCAGGAAGGTCTGAAGTATGGAGATTTATCAAAAATTTGAGTTCTAGTTTTTTTTTTTTTGATAATTACAATGCTTTAATTTTATATGCTTTGTTTATGAGAAAAAATATTATGAGCAGAAAAGTAAAAAGGAAAGACTTATCAGTAATTAAAAAGCACTTTTATATACCATTAAAAACAAAATGAATTTTTATGGTCCCAGAGAAATGCCAAATGCCTTTCATAGTAAATCATTTTTACTTATTCGTTTCTTTAAGTCATGCAATTAAATCTCTGAAGCATCTCGAAATGGCTCATTATCTTGAGGATTAGAGTCGTTTTAATGACTCTAGATTCTTTATCATTGTAATAAAAGTGACATCATGTAGTTTTTGCAAATAATGGCCCTTGGGGAAAACTAAAATGAAATGCATGCGATATACCCTGAAAGCTGTATTATTTTAAGCAAGATGTAAACGATCTATGAGCATGAAATATATTAATGAATCTATGAATTTAATATGGATAAATGAATCTGTGATTTTATTAAATAATAATACATCTACCAGTTTAAAATATTAGATGCTTGACTGCATTTTAATCTGTGACATCTATTGTTAAACTTGCGAATTATCTATATAAATGACAATGATTTTAGTTTTTACCAATTTATATTTCTTATTGCTATCTTTTTGAAAGTTTCCTAGTATTACTGAACCTTCTAAAGTATTATTTTGTGTATAAAGACCCTATTAATCAGGGAACAACATTCCAAATGGCATTTTCGACATTCATGGCTTTTTTTGCTTCATTTTTAGAAATATGCTGTCGAAAACAATAACTTACTTTTAGAAACTTGTGATATTACTCCGTAACTCCATTTTTCAATTACATTTTTATTTCATGTCATTTTCGTTTTCAAGCTTCTCAAGATTTTGATAAAAAAAACAATCTGAAATAAACATAGTGACTTAATATTAATAAACTTAAATATTATATCATAAAATTCCAGCGCAGTTAGCTAAATTGAATTGATAAGTGTCAATAAATTTAAATAGAGCGTATATTTAGCAATTTATTCATTGAATACTTTATATTGAATTCATTATATATGGTTAAATTTGTTTTTTCCCCAAATACATTTTTAAAGAAGTATTACATGCTATTTTAGAATTACCTATTCCACCTTTCGAAGATTTTGAATGATGGTTTTCAAATTTCAAATAAGTATAGGTGATTTAATATTAATGAGCTCAATTTTGATTTCATAAAATTTCAAAACAATCATGAGAAATAACCTGATGAGGGTCAAAGTTTAAATTAATGGCGATTAATATACCTTCATCTTCTAGACATTTTAGATATATTTTTAATACTATTTTTCAAAGTGTATGTTTAGAAATTTATTCATTGAATACTGTAGATCGAATATATTATATAAGATTAACTGAATTTTATTCATTAACTATTGTCGTTGAATTTGGACGACTTTTTTCTTAACAGGCACATTTTCAACAGGGAATTTTGCATTCAGGTAAAATACTGCATAATAATTTTAATGATACACAGCAAAAAATAAGTTTTCTGAAACGACTTATCTTTTATATTACAGTAATTTTTAAAGTAAATAATTTTCATGAAAATGTTAATTTTTTTATTTTAATGATTTAGTAGTTTTTTTTTAATTGATAAAAAAAACTTTAAAAATATCATATTAATATTTTGAAGTAATTACGGAGATAAATAAAATTGAGGAAAAAGCATCAAATAAGGTATCAAATAAATACATAGTTAAAAATGAAGAATGTTAAAAGCTTCCAAGGAGTATATTAAAACAAAAATGTAATGGAAAAAATATCCTTTTAAGAAAATCACTTTTAACATTAAAATCAAAAGTAGTGCTAAAATTTGAAAGATTTGAAAAGAAACTAAAGATCGATAGGAAAATTCTTAAAAAGAATCTTCTTAGTAATGGAACTTTCAGAGAGATATAAGTGGGGAAAAATGGAATCTCTTAATGTAAGAATATCAATATAATGCTACATGGTATGAAATGCAATGCAAATTTCAGTATTCTTTCAAAGACATTTTAATGGCAAAAACTACCTCAGGAAATATTAATACTTAAACACATTTAAAAAAATGAAATAAACTCTGATAGATCACATTTTCATTCTTCTAGGTTTCTAGAAAAATTTTGTATATCTTTTTATTTTTCTTCAAAGTTAAAAAATAAGTATATTTTTATTGTATTTGATCTTAATTTTCTGAAATTCAATTTCATTTACTAAAGCTTCAATGATAACTTATAGCGAAGGGGAAAAAAAATAACTCTTTATAAATTTATCAATCACTTTTCATTTATGAGTAAAGAGGTAATAGTAAAAAAAGTTTTCCTTTGGCAACAAGCATAGAAGTCTTCATTAAAAGAAATAGGACTTAGTTTCACTCTAATTAAAATGGTGCTCTCGGATATACATTTAACTTTGATTTCTGCTAAGTTCTTTAATGAATTCGGATTAGTCTAATTTTGAAACGAGGATCATTCCTGGATCTCGCAAATTATAAATCGTAATTAGCTGAAGCCAAATCCAGGCTTATATCTCCATTCCAATGTAAAAGGTAGGTTTTCAAGAAGGTAAATTTACATTAACCCAAATAGGGATGTATACAGATCCTAACGCTAATTTTCAGGATTCGTGATTCCTAAACGGATAAAATGGTGTTAATTAAAGTAAAAGTTTTAGAATTTTGTTGCATCAGAAGTCACCTTCAAATGCAACATCAGTTCACATGCACAATATATTATATATATGTATATATAATTTTCATTAGGGAGTTGTTTTAATTTTTTTTCAAACTTGCATGACTGATTTTTTGTAAAGAAAATTGCATGGATATAAATAAATATTTTTTGCTGGATTTTACTTTTGTAACATTTAGATGTATAGAAATTTAAAACGGCTTTTGCACTTTGTAAAATGTATATTATTTAGTCAAATTAAAGCGGTAGAAAAAGATTTGAAAATTACTGATTGTTATAATGCAATTTTTAGAATATTCCTGGTAAAATAATCCCTAAAATCACAAAGAACAGAGAATTTCTAAATAGAAATTGCGAAATAAATTTTAAACATAAAAAGTTTTCTGAAGTACTTCAGGAAACTGTAGATACAATTAAAGAAATTCAATTAAAGCCAAAAGCATATATAACGCTGATTTTTTTTTACATCTTGGAATATCTGATAAATCTGAAGTAGCAGAATACAACATTTTTGAGTTTAATCTTTACGCTACTCACATTGTATAAAAGTAATTTCTAGCGCGACTATTGTTTTTGAAACTGAATCTAAAATATATTATAATTTCTTCGAACATTTAAATATACATTTATAATTTGAAATGTAAAATATATAAATGAAATCAAACATCTTTTGGACAAATTACCACAATATTGGATCGTTTATTTGAGGCTTTAGGCAAAAAGATGATTTTTTACCATAAACTAATATTCGCAAAATTCGTGAAATATATTAAAATCATTTGATTCAATTTGTTTCATCTCTCCTCACAATTCGACAATAGCGAAATTTATCATAACAAGCAAAACTAAAAATAACAGTAGTGATGGTAGCATATTATTAATCGTAATTTACCTCACTAAACTACACTGATGAAAATAAAAATCCCAACACCAAGAAAAAATTATTGTACAGTAATAAAATTTTAGGAATACATTTGTCAAGGTAACATATTTAATTGATTAAAGTTTCAAGATCACAGGTAGAGCCATTGGCGAGAAGAGCCATTTCAAATGTGACATTTTGGTACATTAGTAACCGGTGTAACCGCCAGAATTTCGAATGCAAACATGCAAATGTGCATGCATTGTGTCGTACAGGTGTCGGATATCAGTTTGTAGGATGAAGTTCCATGCCTGCTGCACTTGGGCGGTCAATGCAGGGACGGTTAATGCTGGTTGTGGATAACGCTGGAGTTGTCGTCCAATGATGTCCCATACGTGCTCGATTGGAGAAAGATCTGGTGATCTAGCAGACCAAGGCAACATGTCGACATTCTGTAGAGCATGTTGGGTTACAACAGCGGTATGAGGGCGAGCGTTATTCTGTTGGAAAACACCCCCTTGATTGTTGTTCATGAATGGCAGCACAACAGGTTGTATCACTAGACTGACGTACAAAATTTGCAGTCAGGGTGCGTGGGATAACCACGAGAGTGCTCCTGCTGTCATACGAAATTGCTCCCCAAACCATAACTTCAGGAGTAGGCCCTGTGTGTATAGGTCGCAGACAGGTCACTAGCAGGCGTTCACCTGGAATTCTTCTAACCAACAAACGGCTATCACTGCGACCAAGGCAGAACCGGCTTTCATCAGAAAACACAACAGATCTCCACTCCGTCCTCCAATGAGCTCTAGCTTACACCACTCACGTCGCAAACGGCAGTGGTTTGGAGTCAGTGGAATGCACTGTACAGTGCGTCTGGCTCGGAGCTGTCCTTGAAGTAACCGATTTGTAACTGTGGTGCCAACTGCAGCTCGAATTTCAGCTGGAGACGCAGTACGATTAGCCACAGTCATACGCCGAATACGACGGTCTTCCCTCTCAGTAGTACCACGTGGCCACTCGAAACCTGGTCTTCTTGAGGAAGTACCTTCCCTTGACCACTGCCGCCAATACTCATGCTTAGTAGATACATTTCTGCCAAGTCTTTCAGCAATATCGCGGAAAGAAAACCCACCTTCTCGTAGCCCTACAACACGACGTCGTTCAAACTCAGTGAGCTGTTGATAATGTCTTCTTCGTCTTCTCAGAGGCATCCTTGACTAACATTAACCCACTACGTCAAATCTCAACTGTAAATAACGATCACGAACCTTACAGCGCTTATTTAAATCAAACCTCATTTACATGTTCATAGTGTCTCTACTAGAGCCACACTTACGCGCTTAGCTTGAAATTTGAATCGACGTCATCTTTCAGATGTATAAACACGCCTACCAAATTTCCTTTATCTAGCACAGCTCCTTCCTAGTCTTGGGATTTTTTTTCCCATCAGTGTATTATGGTGATGTTATCTCAAAGAGTATTCTCACTGAAATATGGCTGTTATTTTAAGCAAATTTTTATCTAAAAGCAAATGCGATAATGTGTGCTCAGTTTTAGAGTATATTGGTTCTTGTTAATGATTTTGTCTAATAAGGTATTTTTGTCATTTTTTTAACACATTTATTGACATAAAGAAATATATTGGAAATGAATAAAATGGTAATTTGAACCATTATTTTTAACATTTATATATGGGAAGCATATTTTTGTATTAATAATGCTATTTACTTTTTTGTTGAAGCTTATATTTGAATTTATTGCATGGTTTTTGTTATTTAAGTACACGATACTGTTAGAAATATTGTAATAAGCCTCCATCATCATGAGCGCTCAGCCTTCAATTTTACTGGCCTAATTCCTATGAAGAGAAACTGCTTAATGGCTATAGCTATCAGTGTTCAATTTCGACGGGTAAATGGATATTTTCACATGTTGCATTTTTATTTACAATGAATTTTCCTACAGCATGAGCAGTTTATTAACATTGATTTGCTTGACACCAAAAATCCGGGATAGCCTGGTTAGGAGGGCGTTGGATTCGTGCCCGTTAAGTTGAGAGTTCGAGTCCACCAGCCGAAGATTCACCGTGTGTGGTGGTGAGTGACGCACATATAAATCTGTCGTGGTCACAAAGTCCTCCATGTCGAGAGTTATACCATTGGGGGTGTTGATCCAGAAGTGATAGTTCTCTGATTCAGGTCTAAATTATGATATGTGGTTGAGTGAATGTAAAAGCATCAATGAAGTCCACCACGTAAAAAGAAGTGTGACGTGTGAGTGGCAAACTCATACTCCTGATCCTAGATGGCGAAGCTGAAAAAATCAATAGACGCACCTTATTGGTTCAAATCATCAGCATCACAGTTGGTTTGTCTAATGACAAATGCCATAAGAAACAACAACTTTACAAACATGGTATGAGTGAAATTAAATAATTTTTAATATACCAGAGGATTTGATTTCATCCCTCAAAATAGCAACAATACTGAAAGATTTATTTCCAAATCTGATAATACACCGTACAAATAAATATTAAAAACAGGAAAGAAATCAGTATTTTTTCTTCAATATTTGTAACTTTAAAAACATATAATTAAATGATTTAGAAATCGAGACTTAAAAATAAACATAATTATGGACAGAAAAAATTTCTTCAAAATAAGAGAAAGTAAAACAAGATTATTCTGGAGTTTAATAGTAACAATAAATTCTCATGCTTACAAAAAATATCTAAATCGCCATATACCATTAAAGTAATCAACTGAGGCTTTTTACATAACAGTGGAATATATTTCCCTATAATTTTTTAATTACTTATCGCACATTAACGCTAGAAGATTTAAACAAACTATAAAGTAATCATTAAAATTATATCAAAAATAATATTACACCATATCAAATCATTCTTGCAAATTAGTACATTTGAAATGCTTTATAACAAATATGATTTCTAAAACTAAATAATTGCTTTTATGTATTTTGTAACCAAATTAAAATTTTTGTCATTTATTAAGTGGCTTTATATATAGAATGCATTTTCTTTAATTTCTGACTTTTAAAATTGATTTTTTTCTAAATAATTTTACATTTTTGCCCTGTTTTATACTTTCCGTATTCTGCTTACATATATGTTATCATAAAAAAAACAAATGAATGTAGGGAAAAACTTTTTCTTGCATGTTACTTACTATTATTACTAAAAATACGGATGCATGATTTATCAAGATAATGGAAAAAAAGATGCTAAGTATATAAAAAAATTAAAATAATAAAATTGTCAAATAGAAATTATTCTCTATAATGTGCGTTTGAATTAACGAGATTTCGCACGTTTTCTTTTTAAATGATTTTAAGAACTTGTACTAGATAATTATGGAAATAAGAAATAGCTCTAAATCAAATTCCTTTCAGCATATATTTTAAGAATTCTAATTTTTTTATACCTATGATCATGAATTTTTTTTTTCAATTTCTAGATATTCTTAGTTAATGGATTTGTAGTTTTGAATTAATTGCTCTGTCATTTAATAATCAATCTTGTTTGCGAACTCTGATTTCTCAATTATTCTATAAAAGGAAATTAAGCGAAATAATGTATCAAAATTTTGAACTGAATTATAAAGAATCGTTTATTGAAATTTTATGAAATATATTATTTGAATCTTCAGATGGGAAATTAATGTACTTTATACATCTAAGAATACGGTGATAGTTTAGTTTTGTAAAAATATACAAGGTATATTATTATAAAAATTGATTATCCCGTTAGGTATAGATTTATGTAGATTATAAGAATAGATTTTGAAACTTTTATGTCTTAGAGGCAAAAATGGATATAGAGAATTGAAATCAAACGAATAGTATTTGAAAATTTCTAGCTAAGAATTTTTATTTTGCCTTCACAATAAAAAAGTCCATGGCTTTCATAGCTAGAAAACATTTCGAAGTCGAATTGAAAAGTTGGAAAAATGTTCAGATGGGCCTTATATACTTATTTCTACATCTCATGTTTATTTGTAAGTATAATAAAGAAATTCATTTTTCAATTAATTTCTGCCACTGGTTCCTACGTAAATTTGTAAAACATTAAGTTTCTATGATCTAAAATAATATCAATTTTATATTTATAAAATACTGAAAAATTTTGTAGTTGAAAATCTTTAGTTAATTGGAGGCTTCTTTTTCTTATCTCATTCTATGAAAAAATAAATCCTGTAGAAATTTTATATATTTCCTTTTCCTGATATAGAAAATCAGATTTTTGCCTTAAGTATACAATTAATGGTTGAAATAAAGAGGATATTAATCTATGAGGGTTTTTGAAGAGGAAAATGTACACTAATAAATTCCCATTTCATATAATAAAATTAGATTCCTATAAATATCTTATTCCGTAAAACGTTTTGTAAATTTTAAATTAAAAATATTCAATTTCTAATTTAGGCAAGTAATGAATTTAATTTGCATTGCTAATTCATTTTTCTGCTCACGATTAATTAAAATTGGGAAATTATTAATAAAAACATCTTTATTCTATGCAATCTTGACAAATCAGATGACGATAACTTTTTTTATCAATCTAAAGACGGCTCCATAGGTAATATTATTTAAGACATTATACATTCCATATTAAGATTTATTTCCATTCGGAAGCAAATTTATTTTCAACCCAAATATTCAGTTTAATGTTATTATTTTAAACGCGCTGTTGGAGTTTACTGCTAGGAAAAATTAGACAAGAACCTTCAAATACCCAGTTGAACAACAAATTAAATATTTTCAATGAAAATAGCCTATCAGTGTTTTTATTAAATTTCAAGCTTTTTTATAATTATTAACAAAAGAATTCAATTCTTATTAATTTCTTATCTCTGCATATTTACAATAATTATAAATATATACACGATAAATAAAAAACTTTTAAACTTATTACCTAGTATATAACTTGAATATATAAATTTTAAGTACGAAACCATAAGAATGCAAAGTACTTTATCAAGTTCAAGTTTTTTTAAGGATATTTTGTTTACAAGTATACATGCTGTAGTATTAGTCTTTTAGTAGGTCTTTTGTAATAAATGCTTAATTTTAAACATTACAAATCCTAAAATATTTTTGTCTATTTATTCTCGGTCATTTCCAAACAAAAATACACTTGGAGAGAAATTGCTCTTCATTTTGTAATTCTTTATCTAACTAAATTTCATAAAAATATTTTTAAATGATTTATTTTTATAAAATTTGATTAGATTTTTGAGTCTATTTCGGAGCTAAAATTTAACTTCTAACAACGTGAAAGGAATTGAATAAAAAAACTGCACATACAGAAAAGATTTTAATGCTTGATAGAAATCCGCATTATAAGTTTCAAATAACTACATAAAATATTTATTCACGCTGAATTCCAATATACAATTCCAAGTGTCAAAATAATCACTTCTTTTCAGTTCATGTTTTAAAACCATTTTATTCATAAACGGACATATTTTTTTTTGGATAGAGGATATTGGAAATTTCATAATTTTCCCCCTTTTTATAAATTTCAATATCCATCATTTCAGTAGAAATGATTCATCAACAGTTGATTTAATAGATAGAGGGCGACACATGTCTGCACTGAAAGTTCGGAGAATTGGGAAAAAGTTCTGAGCTCACATGACCAGTTCAATTATCCTTAACTCCGAAGAATTTCAGTTCTAGAAAAGTAGGAAAAAAGATATTTGAAAAGCTCTTAGGATCTGGGGGAAATGAGATCCTTTAAGTCGATCTGAGTCATGTTTTTTTTTTCCTAAATTTTATTTGTTGTTTTTCGTATTTTATCAGGTCGAAATGATGGTTCGCGTCCAACGAATATGTGATGTTTTGCATGGAGAAAAAAATATTATGTAAAGATGTAAAATCCGAAAACTTTTCGAAAATTTCTTTTTGGTGTGAATTTTTAGAAGTTTCTATTCTTAGCTAAATGTGTTTCTTTATAAGCTTTTTATACTTTTTTATACGATTAGAATTTCATCATTGATCATTATAACTTACTAAATCATTAATACTTTTGAAGCTTATGTTCATCACTACATTCATTTTTGAAAATGTTGTAAGCTGAAACTCACTACAGATGCATTAGAATAAAATGAAAAGTTTAAACAATAACTAATAATTTTTTTCCAAAAATTTGCAGCATTTAACCATTTAACTATATTATTTTCTTTACGGTCTAGTAAGATGGCACCTACTATTTTGGGAATATTTTCTTATATTCATTCAAATGAAAATATGTTGAATACTTGACTTATCTATGCATTCGAAATAATTTTAATATTGGATTACAATCATTATGAATGTTTTTTTTTTTGCCTAAAACTATCAAAATTCGATAAATCGATTCACATATGATACTAGGGCAAAACATTTCAGTGGTTGAAATGTTTAAGCAAATATATATTAAATTAAGCCTCTTTATAAATAAATAAAAACTTATTTTTTTGAAATTCATTGCGATCTGCAGTTAATCAATATACACTGAAGTGACAAAAGTCATGTGATAGCAATATGCAAATATATAGATGGCAGTATTATCGCAGAGAAAAAGTATAAACGCGCAGTTCGTTTTCCAGAGCTTTCATTTGTGTTCAAGTTATTCATGTGAACAGGGTTTTCGTGATTTATGGCGGCACGACGAGAATTAACAGACTTTGAACGTGGAATGTTAGATAGAGCTAGATGCATGGGTAATTCCATTGCGGATATCGTCACTGAATTCAACATTCCGAGATCCACAGTATCAAGAGTGTGCCGAGAGTACGAAATTTCAGGCATCACATCCCATCATGGACAGCGCAGTGGGCGGCCACCTGCACTTAACGACCGAGACCACCGTCGTCTGTATAGAAAGGTCAATGTTAATAGACACGCAACACTTCGTCAAATAACTGCAGGAATCAATGTGGGACGTACGAGGGACGTGTCCGATAGGATTGTGCGGCGAAATTTGTCTTCCTTGGGCTATGACAGCAGAAGACCGACTCGAGTGCCTTTACTGACAGCACGACATCGCCTACAGCGACTCTCCTGGGCTCGTGAACATATCGACTGGTCCCTAGACCAGTGGAAAACCGTGGCGTGGTCAGATGAGTCACGATTTCAGTTGTTACTAGCTGATGGTAGAGTTCGAGTGTGGCGCAGACCCCACGAAGCCATGGACCCAAACTGTCAGCAAGGCACTTTTCAAGCTGGTGGTGGCTGCATAATGGTGTGAGCTGTTTTTACATGGCATGGACTTGGTCCTATGGTGCAACTGAACTGATCTTTGACTGGAAATGGTTATGTTCCACTGCTTGCAGATCACTTACAGCCATTCATGGACTTCACGTACCCACACAACGATGGGATTTTTTAGGGATGACAATGCACCATGTCACCGGGCCAGAACTGTTCGAGATTGGTTTGAAGAACATTCCGGACAATTCCAGCGCATGATCTAGTCACCTAAATCGCCCGATATCAATCCCATCGAGCATTTATGGGACATCATCGGAAGGTCCGTTCGTGCCCAAACTCCTGCACCATCCACACTTTCACAATTATGGACGTCTATACAGACAGCATGGCTCAATATTCCTGCAGAGGACTTCCAACGACTTGTGGTCTCCATGACACGTCGAGTTGTTGCACTTCTCCGGGCAAAAGGAGGACCGACACGATATTAACAGTCATCCCATGACTTTTGTCACTTCAGTGTATTTCATAATAAAAGTTATATAATTCATCGGAAAATAATTAAATGACAAAATTCGTAAGACATGCATTGATAATATTATAATATTTATAGATTTTCCTTTTGATATACATAAAAATATGGCATGGATAATATTTAATTTTAATGCGTTTGAAATATTTATAATTTGTTTAGCAAAATGAAAGTAAATAAGGAAGATAAAATACTTTCTAACTTGGTCGCAATTTTGCTTTTTGGTTCAAATCCTTTAAGGCTGATTAAATATCTAATTATCTACCAACAAATTTTTATTTAAAGGTTTTTTTCTGTAATTTAATACTTTCCAACTATGATGAAAAAGAATCTAAACTATATAATGTGGCAATCATAAAGGCATCTAAAAATTAATTAAAGGTTCAGATTTGAATTTGTTATCATAACAAATATACTTTGCAAATAACGATATAATTTCATTAGTTAACGCATTATTTTACTAAAGAAGGCTTTTTAAAGAAAATAAATGTGCCCGAAAAATATAAAATTTAGCATAATTATAACGCTAATTACTTAAAATATCAAAATTTCATAAAATTAATCATTTGTCCTAATTTAACCTTCTAAGACACTACTTCATACCAAAAAAATTTTACAAACTTTTACTATAAACTTAACTATAATTCGAGTTTAATCTCCATGGCGGTCCGTATTTATGAAGGGATAACATACAAAAAAGATCTCTCAATTACAATTGTTACGGATTTCCTATCCGTCGGGTTCGCTTCTGTGTTGTGAGTGTGTATAGTGAGAGAAAACTCAATACATAGTCCTCCAGTAGAAAGATCAACGACGAATTTTATTTACACGAAAACAGGGCAGAAGGACAATAACTATTTACTGACGACAAATATATAGAGTAAAGACGAAAACACGGGATAGCACACAGCAGCATTTTTCAGCAGACAGTAGCCCACAATAACACGAATGGTCTACTAGTAGAAATCCTTAGAACAATGCCCACAGTCCACAATGCTGTCAAACAGGAGACAGCAGGAGAGGGGTCTTTCGATCTTTCCTCTACGGTCTCTCCAGACGACTGAACTACTTCTCGGTCTCTTTTTGCTCAGCTGCAGACTCACTACTTAACACAACTGAATTCACGACAATACGACACATAGGGTTACAACACACGACACAAGCTTCAATAGTAAACACGACGGAGGCAAGATACGGCATACAGCAATTCAGCACTCCGCCGTTACTTCGGTATTGTCTGGGTGATTTTCGACTATAATTCACCACCTCTCAGTTCAGAACTACTCACAATGACTAAATGATTGACTTCTACTATTACCGGCGATTCTGTTGTCTACTAATTCAAGACTTCTCGCCAGGACTCTTCTTATATTAACGGTGACTCCGATCACGACCGCTCCAGCTTGAAATTACCAGCCTTTTATAGTTCCCGGAAGATGAGGCTCGAAGCTTCTTGAACAATCAAGGCTTTTCTAGGCATATCTCGGTTCTTAATGGACGGATCGAGAAAATTCTCAATGTTTCGAGTATTATCTATTTTGTCATCAAAGTCACCAAGTCCCTTACCAAGTCATCAAATGGTCGCCAAACCATGGGATTTTTGATGCATGGCTTCTCAGCCGGGCACCGTTCAATAACATGACTGGGAATTAGTATTCCTTACGATGATATTACTTGCGCGTGACAAAAAAATTACAGGTTCATAGCACTGTTAAGAAAGCATACACTCTAATATCCATTGATAGGAAACAGAAACCTCAAAACTCTTCCAGACAAATATCTTGAAAAAGAAAAAAAGTGCACAGCACAGGTATTAATCAAGTAAATAATCAATGGAAAAGTTTTAATTATTTAACTATTCAGGCATCTAGGAAACCATCTTAACCAGACAGTTTGCGACCTCTCAGAGTTTATAGAAAATATGAATTTATTATTTGAAATATAAAATATTCTATTACTGTTTGATTTACTTATTTCATCCACTTGTGCCAAGTCAATACTTCAAATATATTTTTATGATAAAGAATTTCATAGAACTGAATTTTTAAAATTTTCCGTTTTTTAACAAAAAGAAAATTAAATAATATTTTATATACATTTTAAAAAAATATTCTGAAGTTCAAAATTCTATAAATACTTTTTATGAATATGCATTTTTCTTTAATCTATTTCTTTTTCATTCTTGAAATTCTTCTTAAAGACTTTAATTCCTTTTTTTTTAAAAAATAAATATGATTATTTTTAAATCAAACTAATGAAAAAAATAAATCAAATGAATTTTATATTTCGATAAGAATTGATGTTTTTCCCATCGAAAGATCTGTTGATACAAAGGAACTAATAAAACATTTTTTTTTTAAATTTTGAGTTTATGAAATAAAACTGCTTCTGTTTCCTGTATTTCTTTCAATAGCAAAAAGTACGGACGAATTCCAGAAAGATTAGAACAAATGCAGGTGGACAAAAACTATTTTTATAATCTTGAACTCGTATTGTTTGTTGTTTATCATCTTTTTGAAAAAAATAATCTTTATATTCGTCTACGTATCTTTTAAGAATGAGATACTTGGATTAAGAATAAACAAAACAAGCTTTCTACTTCATTTTCTGAAAGTTCATAGCGAGCCTTTAATTGTAAAAAAAATTCATTTTGAATGAATATTGCATTAATAGTGTATGAAGGATATTTTGAGAAAATATACATTAGATATTGTAATTAATACCGCAATCAATTGAACAAAAATCTTTTAGAAACTCAAATTCCTTGGAATTCTATATTTCATTTCAACAATACTTCCAGCTAGCTCATGAGAGTTAAAATACATTTTTTAAAATCAGTAATCCCTCTGCAATATTTTAGATATAACTTAATCATAATTAATCATACAGAATTTTTCTGTAAAATAAGAAACAAATTAATTTTCTAGTTGAAATTCATTTTATATGTAGGAAGTTTATCTTAATTACGCAAAGCCAAATTCGCCAAAACGGTATTAAATATAAATAGTGTGTTATAAATTGAAACTTTATATATGAAATAATTAACTTTCCAGCAGGCGCGCGTATGTGAGAGATACACCAGAGATGAATTTTGTTTTATAACTTCAGATCTGGTGGCACTGTGAACACATGTTTTTGGCTATTTGTCCCCCTCTCTTTAATCTACTTTCAGTTGCCATAAGTTTGTGGCGTTAATATGTCTCTGCCGATCAGATATTTTATTTTAGAGATACACACGACTGTTCATGTAAGTTTTTGTCATATTTGATTTTGTATGATTTTACAAATAAATCCGTGTTGTTTTAGATTGGCGACAGCTGGCAAATGCACTTACTAAGGAAAATGCTGAAAAAAAGCCCCCACATCTCTAAAAAGTGAGCTAAAATTAAAGGTGCTAAAGAGCAAAGCCGAACTGGTATTGAAGAAGTAGAAAAACCTTGCCAAAAAGAAAGATTTGCTCAAATCGCAAAGCTGCAATTTAATAACAATGGAACTATGTTCTTCTTTTTTATATCTAACTTTTAATTACTTTTTCCTTTTTATACATAAATTCTGTATTTTTGTTCTTCTATTTTTATATGCAAATTGTTCAATCAAAATATCGACGATTTCATTTATGTTATTTTTAAATCAATTCAATTAACCTGTGGTCATTTTATATTGTTATTACAATCTATGTTTTTATTGTTTCTGTTTCTTTTTAAGTAAAAAAATATTTAAAGTGATTGTATTTATTAATCCTAAGCTATTCAAAATATGATTTTAATAGTTACGCTTTTGAAAATTTACAATCTACTATAGCGTATGTGGGAAATACGCGCGATCTTTCATGTTGGTATGATGGCCGCGCCCGCTGGGAGGTTAAAGATTAGCTTGTAATAATGTTTGAAAACCATAAATTACTCAGATAATTTATAATATGTACTCAATTGTAAAATTCCATAAAAGGAGTTCATTCTATGATTTCATTTTCAGTTCATCAGACTGAAGTTTCCAGGAATTTAGAATAGATAATTTTCTTCTTTTATATTGGAGTTAAATATATTATTATAGAATCATTAAAATGTATATTGCTATTATTTTAAAAATAAATTTAATAGTAACAAGGACATTTCGGCAATCAGTAGGCTAAAATTAATTTATCTGTCTATAAATCATTTGACTTAAATATATTCAGATCTGTTTCAAATCCTTTTTTAATTTTATTTACATAAGTAATGTTATTAAACAAGGGGAAATAATGTTAAAATCATTCAATCCTTATTAAAATCAGTAATAATATATCATAGTATAATTTTTGAAACATTTCTAGTTGTATAACTTGCTTGACGGATCACAGATATATAAACACATTCCGCCAAGTTTCTTGTAAAGCCAAATAAGATTTTGTGGAATTCTTCAGAAGATATTTTTAGACCAGAACTACATAAGAAACTCGGAAAATTCAAACAATATTTCAAGAAATTATATTTCTACTGAACAGCTTCTATTTCTGAGAATGGTAGCATATAGAACCGAAGCATGTAGAAATGAATTAAATGCTGGAATTTGTTCCTAAAAGTCAAGGGAGATTGAATTTGATACATGGGAATGTCAATAATACCCCAAAAGCATATATTTCTAAAAGTAATTGAACAAACCGGTGTAGATCAAAATAACTGCTGGACATTTTATAATATGCAATGCATGAATTAGATTTATAGATTTACTATAATACATTTTTACTGAAAATACGTATTAAAAATTAAAATGATTTCATTCAATATTATATTTTATTGGTAATTTTAAATGACATTTTTGCTATTTTTTCCTTTAATAGAAGTATATTTCTAGACGGATGATGATAAGTATTGACATCTGAAAATTTTCTTGGTGGAGATATATCATTGTAAATTGTTATAATTAGTAATCTTTGCGGATATCTATCATATATCGATATAATTTGCCCCTCAGGTTAAGTAGTAATGGATAATTACACTAATTTATTTACCTTTGATGAAAAATATATTAACATTATACTATTTATTTTAAATATCCTTCAGTATTCATACTTCTATATATTTTCCATTTAACTGTAGAATTCTTTCAATATATCCGAAACGAAAAGGCACATACTATCTTTGGTATCCATTTTAATCACTTACTACAGTGCTTACTAATTTATCGTGTTTCTTGATGTAAAACATTTTTTTTTCAAAATTATTTTTGCTTTTTTTTACACGAAAAATATTCTAAAATGAATTATTGAAAAAAATCTATATAATGTATATTATATTAAAATATTTGAACTACAGACTGACGAATATCTCTGTTTCGGATTTTACTGTCTAAAAATCCCATCCTTTGAGTTATGTCTTTCCGTTAAAACAATAATTTAAAAGCTTTGAGCTACACTACCGACATTTGATATATCGATTTACAGCCTTATTTGTAGATTTTAGACAAATTTTGGACAAATTCCCTTCTAAGAAAATTTGTATGTAAAATAATAAGAAAACTAAAAAACGAAGAGATCTAAATATATAAAATTTCGCACACAGATTAAATAGCCAAATTGTAATTACGTGCCTGATTTGCAAGTACATTTATGAAGGAGATCATCATCAATCGATCTGGGTTTTCACAAGCATGTAAAGTCATAATTCCAAAACGCGACTTAAATATATGAATTCATACGATTTTGGGATTATAATTGCAGTTTTATGCCAAATTTCTACCGAAAACTCTGAAAAACAAAAAATCGAAATTTAATATGATATTTTTTTTTTTAAATTTTGGTTCGTCAACCATGAACGATTGACTGTACATAAATTCTTTTATTAAATTATGAGAAAAACTTAAGAAAGCTTATCTATGCTGGTTTTCAATAATTCATTGACAGTTTTGAGATGATATTCTTTTGAAAAAAAAAAGCAAATATTAAAATATATTTTATTTTGCAAAATATTGCATTCAATTTTTCTGAAGTTTCAAGAAAAACTTATATTAAAAAGATTTTACGCAAGACTAAATTTATAGAGAATAAATTTCACGTTCACCAAGCTCCCTAGGACAATTTAGATGAAGGATGTTTCCATGTAACATGACCGAAAAGGAAATTGGACTATGTTGAAATATTTTTTTAGGAGAAATAGTGTCTCATATTTTTTTTATGACGCAAAACCATTTTCAATGAGGAAATGCATTTCACACATCAAAACTTAGCTAATAAAAAGGTGAATAGACATTCTGCATCATATTATTTGACCCTAAAATCTTTTGTAAAGTAATTTTTTTCTCTCGTTTATATTTATAGAAATAGCGAAGCACTATAAGCGTATCATCACTGAATAACATCGGTAATTTTTTTAACTATAAAAAATAGTGCCTAACTCACAATTTCGGTTTAAAAAAGAAATTGGGAAAATAATACACAGTTTCTGTTTTAAAAAGAAATTGGGAAAAGAATAAATTTTAATACTTTTTAGTGTTGCTGTACATTATCAATCTCCAAACAAATTTATAATTTTATATAAGAATATACGCCATAGTGTTCATATATATATATATATATATATATATATATATGAATGAAAATTTATAATAATTATTTATACATCGCAGATAACATGAATATTAATGTGAATGATAATTTATCTAATTATTTTAATAGTAATAAAATTGTTTGTTAAACTTAATGGTTTAAATTAAAAAGTTGAACAAAATTGTAAATTTTCTTTTTAATATACACTCACATATTTTTACGCATACTATTACATGCCAAATATAATAGTGAGTGTGATTTTCTTTAAAATTTATAAAGATAATAAAGGCTGTTTTTAAGCAAAAATTTCATCATGAATTTATAGCTCTTAAATATTTATTTTAATAATCTGAAATACATTTTATGAATTCATGATAATCTATTACGTAATAAATGGGTTCTATAGATTAAAAAAATACATTTTATTAGCTATGCTTAGAAATTTAAAAAGAAATAAAACAATGCATAGTTTATAGATAAATATCAAAATATTTTTTATGATATGATAATATTTACTGAAAACTGAACAGCTAGGATTGAAGATGCATTTTAAAGAATTTTGCAAGCAATTAAATATTAGATAAGAAACATTAAAAATATCATTATCCCATTAAAGCACTAAATAATACTTTATAAAAATAAAAAATAAGGTAAAAAATAATAAATCTTCAAGCAGTGGTAAAATTAAAATGGCTTGAAGAAAAATCAGTTTTAGTATTAGATATTATGTTACATAATAAAAAAGGAATGGAAACAAGCACTGATATCGAGAGATTTTAATTTTAAAGAATAAACTTGGCACAAGAAGAAAAAATAATTTTATTTTTCCCAAATATTTCAACCTTCTCACTTTTAATTTAGTCGAATCCAAATTTCTATACTAATGGACTGTAAGAGTCCGATATCTGTTTTCAAATGAGGCATGCAGGACGTGAAGATATTTATCTCAAAACATGTACTCACTAGTCTTCTGAAACATGAACAAGCTTCATAAAAAGGTCATAAAATTAATAAGCAGATTTATGTCTAATGTTTGGAGAAAAACGAATAAGCTCAATTAGAAAATATTTCACATATTTAATGAAATCTATTGACATGTAAGAACATGATATTGTTTTTGCTTGAGGTTTTTGGAACCTCAAAATGAGAGAGCAATAAATTGGCGAAACCCAAAAAGAGTAGGTAATTACTTGGCAATTTATCCCTTTTTTATTTTTGAGTCGACTTTCACAGCATAACTTTTGAAATATCTATCTTCTGTTAATGCAATTTTATTTTTGGAATTGACATTCACAGTATAATTTTTATTTTACTATCATCTTTTAATGTATTTTTATTTTGGAGTCAGCATTCAATTTATAGCTTTTGAATTATCTATCGTCTGCTGTTGTAGTTTTCCCCTTGTAAGTCAATGTTAAGGTTTAAATCGCACCAAGTGCTCTTAAAAAATAAACCAAAAAAGTTAAAGATTGCTTGTTTAATCGATAAAGATTGTTGATTCATAGATAATTTTAACAAATTAAAACAATGTTACTAGAAAATGCTGCATACATTTGGCGATTCATCGCCAATTAAAGTTGCAATTTGATTTCCAAATTATACATTCTCTGAATTCTTACGAATTGTCTTCAATAATTTAAATCATTAAGTAATTTAAACCCGTTTGAAATAAGAACGAAACTATCAGATTTCGCACGCTCAAAAATTTCTAGAAACGATGGTTTATTTTCTCATCTCAAAATCATTCGAACTCCAAAATTGTTGAGAAGATTATATATATATATATATATATATATATATACATACATAAAGAGGTAGAGAGTGAGAAGAAGATTATATAGTCTCGGATTATTTCAAATTGGTTTAAAGTGGTTCATGACTTAAATTTATTGAGACAAATGGCCCCTTAAAAAATAATAATGTCCTCGATATCCTGAAACATGGGATAGTAGATTTCAATTTTTTTATTACTTGTGTTCGTCATAACATTTACACACGGAACGATACTTTTAAGCTGTGGAATCATCTACAATAGAATATCTGAAATTCTTGAATAAAAATTATTTGCGATATCATGAATACTTCAATGCATTTGATATTAATATAATTTCCTTTTCAAATTAGGTATTTTGCACAATTTATATTTTTATAGGCATAATTAGTTAGCTTTAAATAATGAAAAATACATGAAACAAATAAAACATTACTATTTTAAACAGGTGCAATAAATGTCATGCTTGTGAACCATTTATTATGCGTGATAATAATAATAATATAAAAGTGAAATAGTAAATATATCTTAGTAATTTATACCCAAATTTCCTTCATTTCTTCAAAATTTATAATTATTTTTGAAATATTTATTATTTTTATTTTAGTTATAATAACCTAGTCACTCGTAAAATAATTTCAGAATAATCATGGTTATTAAAAATTTGTTAAATCATTAAATGCTTTGAATTTCGATTTGAAGGAAATTAATTCAATGAAATGTTCTAAGATCCACACTATAACAATTTCCTTTTAAGTCATTTCTTACTATCACGAAATATTTCAAAGATTATTTATTAGATATTATAATTTTTAACGGTAAATACATAATTAAAGTTAATTTTCAGTAATATTTAAAACTAACATCTTTAATGTAAATTTATCTTCAGAAAATAAATGAATCAGTTGATTATTATTTTTTACCATATCAATGCTTTTAATCAGAATGGTGGAAATTCTTTTAAATTTATAATTCAAATTTTTTGCAGACTTATTTCTGCTGTTTTTAAAATGATTACTTAATTCAATAATAAGATTAAACGTTGTTGTGAGGTTAAATAAATTTAAATTTAATAAACAATTTTGAAATATTTCCAATTCCTAGTCTATATATTATGGACATCAAAAATTTTTTAAATTATTATTCATTTAGAAAAAGATATAATTTCTTATAATATCTATTAAGGATAACTTTAAAATTTTGTTTTTTTTACATAAATTTTTAGAGGAAGAATTTTAGACTCACTCATAGTGTTTCACAATAATGAACATATTAAATGAATAATCCTCTAATCATGAATTTTTTAATGTAGTATATAACATGAATGACTAATCGCTAAGAATCTATTTTCCAGAAAGAGTTCTATAAATCAAATAAACAATAAAAAGAAATTGATGTGTAGTTTGTATTGAAATTTGTCATTTACTTATGAGAGTTTTTCCTTATTCAACTAAACAAAATCGTTTTGATGTCAACGGATCGCTCTAAACATTCATGTTGTCTCAATCATTTGTAACCAATAAGCATTTGACAGAAATCTTAAATATCAAGATTCAATATTTTTCATGTAATTTGCTAATTCTAAAAAAAGGTAAATATAATTATATAATTTGTATCATTTTAGGTACCTAATCAATATAAAGTTTTATTTCAAAATGTCATAGATTCAATTAATCTCAGCTTGCCCAAATATATATCTCATATTATCTTCAGGGCAGTTTAATTTTTAATTTTTGAAGCATTTCTTTCAAAAATATCTTAAAGTACTCATTCGGTTATTTTTTTTATGTAAGTGCATTAAGAACATGAAAGAATAATCATTTAAAACATGAGATAGCTGTAAGAATTTTTCTATTCAATGAATGCCGAAAAAATTAAGAAAAAGATTCTACGATTCCATTTTCAATTTTACTATATTTCATTTGTAAAAAATCCATTAAGTTATTCAAGCATTCCAAAACCTGACAAAAGTTTGAAAGAAGCGGAAGTCGAACTGGCACTTAGGATTCCTCCTGCAAAATGCCTTCCGGTTTAAAGGATTTAAAAAAATGAATCGATTTGTCTTTTAAGCTACCGAAATTCCACTGATGGAATTCCATTTCTCCATTTCCTATTTTTCGAGACGGATTGCTTTGAGTTTCACAGTTGAATCCTTTGTTTATGGATTCCCGAGGTAAATTATAGAGATTACATTGAGAAAAATAAATTAGACCTGGGAGTTTGATCCATTTATTTATTTCATGAAAAGACTAGATTAATATGTTAGTTTTCTACTGTAAAACAGAGATTTCATTTGTTATAAACAGGAATATTGAAGGGCTCCTAGACCTTAAAAAATAGAAGATATTAAATAATTATATCTATAAAATAAATTGTTTTTTTAAATCAAAAATAAGAGCAGTGCATCATTACCCAGTGAAGCTGAATTTTTTGGAATATTAAATCATATAAAATACTAGCTAGTACCCGGTGCGTTGCTGCTGCAGTAGAAATAATTTTGGAAATATCGTTTGGAATTCAAAATATCTGTCTTGTTTAATTAGGAATGATACAAAAAATAATATTTATTTTCGTATAGGAAATGAATGCATTCATTGAAATTAAGTTTTATATAAAGGAGAAGCGTAAATAATATGAATTCTATTTTTTGAACTTCATTATTCAAGACTTTAGGATTGGCAATATTTTCTTTTTGCTTTCCTATCTTCAGCAGAAACAAATAATTGCAATTAATAAGTAATCAAAGTTTCATCGCAATCAGATGAGAGGTATGGCAACGCATAAGAGACATAAAGACATTTATTTTTATTTATATAGATTACTTATTAGATAGTTTTATTGTGCCTATAACCATTCCGTAAGTGTAAGAAATAAGTAATCAAAGTTTCATCGCAATCAGATGAGTGGTATGGCAACGCATAAGAGACATTCAGACAAACATTTATTTTTATTTATAGAGATTTCATTTAATATATTAATTATTTAACAGGTGTTATACCTTAAATGAAATTGAGTCAAATCTACATCAGAACTTATAAGGCTTAGTCTTCAATAACTCTACAACAAGTTTTTGATATAACACTTTTCTTTTCAGTTATTATATAATTAAATCACAATTTTTTTATATTGCTCTTTTTAAAATCGGAAGTTTTTCATTGTAGAACAGTTTTTATTTCAAAAATGACTTAAATGAAAAGCTGATATGATTAGCATATTTGTTAGCTACGTTTCATATTATAATTTGCTAATAAAATATGGATAGTAAAAAATGAAATATATTTCTTAAGCGTTTATATATTTCATATTACAGTTAAATCCGCTTATAAGAAAATATATCAACATCATTTTTTCCATCAAAAACATTTCTAAATTTCTCATACTTGCTGTTATATCGATTTAATATATAACAGAAATCTTTTCAACGTTTAATAATAGATAAATAACATTTACAATTTTTCTAGCCTTTGACGCAATTTTATAATTTAAAATTGAATAAATAGATATTTTCAAAAATTGTATTCAGAAAAAATAAAAAGATGTGCTGATTAAGTATGCAACTCAAATATTAACTGACTGCAAAATACTTCATATTGAAAAGGAATGTCTTAAAAATTCATTTTAATTCTGCATAATTCAAAATTAATAATCCCACATTTAAGTAACATATGAAATATTTTTTAATATACGTCCGAGTCCATAAATTAAGGATAATTCAGAGTCAATTTAAAATACATACATCACTCTTTAAAATGATTAAACACATCTTCAAAAAATCATATGCAAATTGCAGAAAACTAAAAGATGACGCTGACCGTACGTCACAATGACGACAGTGGAAGAATTGAAAATATTTAAAGTCATATTATATTCAAAAATGGCGTAGAGACTCATCATATCACAATGCAAAATTTTTATTAAAATTTCTTTATCACGCAATGCTTACAATTTGAAATGTTTAAATTCTGTATTTCAACATAAATCGCAAGAAACAGTGGAGAGATAAAAAGGATGTAAAATGCGATATTTGCCCATTAATAATATTTTAATAACATGAATAATATGTTATGCTCTTTTCTGAATGCTATCACAGTTTTAATTTTTGATAGTATTTATTTCATGTTACATATGCAAAAGAATTAAATATAGTCGAAGATTAAATCTACTAAAACTTTGGATGCTTTCAAAAATTAAAAGATTCATATAATTTAAATTACTTAATTTTAATTTATCTTGTAATATTTAATTGATGTGAAATAATCGTAATATTAACAATCAAGCTGCATTAATTTGAGTTTTATTGTAAATATAAAAACACAGATAAGTATTTGGGCACTAACTGACATAAATTATCATATTAGTATGGTAACAAAGGAGCCAAAATTATATTTCAATAGAAAAACATTTAAACTTTCACATTCGCTTTTTTCATTTAAAGTGTATAAGCTTATGAAAAAAATAAATGCATCTGATAAGAAATTAAAATTGTTTAACCATGCTGTGTCCAAATGATTGGATATTCAATTTATTACTAAGCATTTTTATATCAAATTGTTGCTAAAAATATTAATTTCATTAGAATCGGATACCTTTCCGTTACTTGACATATACGATTGAACGAATTGCTAAACATCAATTTGAGCAATTATTTATCTGTTCCCTTGTTTTGTATTTCAAATCTTGACAGGAAAATAGGTTTAGATGCAAAAATTTCCATATTACCTAAATCTAATTGCACATTGCCTGATTATGTAACCATTTGTTTTTTCATTTCTTATGTAAAATGCGAGCATTAGTAGCCATTTTTAAATCATTATTTGCCCTTCCATATCATTCTTCTAGGGATATACACGCAACAAAGTAATCGCCACTGCTTTTATTAAAATATGAATAGGGTTTTAAGGTTTTTCAAAGTAAATTTGTTATATTTCCGCTCTTCGCCATCTGCTCGCATTCGATTGTGAACATCGTTGACGGTACTATACAGGATATTTAACGGTTTTACGGAGAAAGTTCTTAAACTTCATTAGCCTTTCGTTCAATGCAGGAAGCTTAATATTTCCATTATGAAAACATACTTCTGCTGATTTGTATACTTTTTATTCCAAACCAAAGCTCCAAAGCAACGATTAACTGTTGTATTCAAATTGGCAGATTTTCATTTTATCTTCTTTCCCCCTTTTTTTCATTTGATATCATTGGACACATATATTATCATTATAAAAAAACATTGCAGACGATTCTTACTATAGCTAGCCGAGATTAAAAAAAGAATTTCAGTTACTTAAAATAGTTTACCTGTTAGTATTGCAGCAAACGATATTTCTAAAAGTAGAATTAAAAAAATATATTGTTTAAAACCTATTTTCTGTTAAATACTTACAGGATGATCAGCTAATAAGCCCTGCTTTCAAAATAAAATATATCTACAATAAAGATGGATAGAATTATACGGTAAACTGTACGTTTATTAGCAAAACTGTTAAAATAGTGTACAAAAGTTAGAAAATTTAGTTACAAAAATCGTTAACATATGGCGCTCTGCTCTGAGAACTCTTTCTCTGGATTCTTAAAAAAACAATGAAGTGATGCGGTCTATGCAATCAAAATACATTTTTTTCAAAATGTTCACTGTTCGAAACAATGAGGTAGCGTAATCGAACAATGAAATTTGAAATCACGTCTTGCAATGTCACAACGGAAATGGAATCACATGTAACACCACTCAACTATTCAAGCTGATCTAGAGTGGTGGGATTGTTTCTATAGACAGTGTCTTTCAATGCTTCCCACAGAAAGAAGTCACAAGGTGTCAGATCGGGAGAACATGGAGGCCAAGCTATTCCTTTGTCAATAAATTGCGGATAATCTAACGCAATTACTCTATTCTGAAAGTATTTACGAAGAAAGCGAAAAACTTTATCTGTTCGATGTGGTCGAGTCCCATCTTGCATGAACCAGTCGATACCTGGTCGATCTTATAAAGTTAGTTGAGTTCTAACAAATTGTTCCAAAATTGTAACGTAACGTTCAGTATTTATCGTTTCTCGCACGAAAAATGGGCCGATAACGCCTCTAGCGCATACCGCAGCCCATGCAGTAAATTTGGGCGAATGCAGTGTTTTCTCTTCACACAAATGATGATTTTCGGAACCCCAAAATCTCCAGTTTTGTTTATTAACGATTCCATTCAAATGAAAATGTGCCTCATCTGTGATCTAGATGCAACTCACATCAAATCCGTCGTTGTCGATCATTGTTAGAATCTGATTCGCAAAGCCTTTGTTGCACAACTTTCATGTGGATGGCCTGATGACATTGGATTCTGTATAGAAACAACCACCGTCGGCTATTTTTTTAATATTTTTTGCGTACTCGTATGCTTCTAACTTGTTTCTGATGCAATTCGTCGGATGCTTTTCCTAGGATTTTTCTGAACAACTCCAGAAACTCTAACTGCATTATCAGGAGTGACAACAGTTTTCCTAGGCCCAGCATTTCCCTTTCGGTCATCAACCACATTGCCAGTCCGTTCGAATTTGGCGAAGAGCACGCGAATGGGTTTCACATCGGGTCCAACTGGAACATTAAATCGGTTTTGAAAACTGCGATTTGTTGCCGTAGGACTATGTATAGGTGAAATTCGGGTACCAAAAAAAAAAACACGCTGTTCAATGGAATGCATTATTTTACTTTCTACGCTAGCCTCTTTTCACTATCCAAAAGTTTGTACTGATCACTTTGACTTCGAAGCAAAGACGCTTTCATTAGTGACGTTTTGCCTAGTGACTGACTTCAAACGGTTGCTATGCTTAACTTCCCTTTTATAAGTGTAAAATAATAGTATAAAATATTATTATGGCGTCTTAAGTCTTAAAAAAGCATGATACAAGCATTTTGACGTTTGACGCATTGTGATTAGAGCGCCATCTGTTAACGATTTTCGTAACCAAATTTTCTAAACTTTTGTACAGCATTTTTACAGTTTTTCTAATAAACGTACAGTTTACCGCATAATTCTATCCATCTTTTTTGAAGAGATATTTAATTTTGAAATCAGGGCTTTTTCTCTGATCACCCTGTACAATGACGTAATAATATTTTTCATTAAATGTTTCAAACAATACTGTCAAAGCCAACCCCAAATATATATCATGGTTTAGGTGATTCGTTTTTGACTAATCACAATGCTAATAAAACGCAAAGTTTAAATATTTTTTCATATAATAGAAATAATATTTTTATCAGCATTACAACGCATTTTTTTCTCTATTCGAAATTGATGTATGCATTTTTATTTTTTTTATTTTACTTCAAATCATTATTTTAAAATTAGCAATCATAGAAAGAATTAAAGAATTAAAATCAGAGAAAGTTCTTACTGTCTAAACATTACAAGTTTTTTAATGAATTCAAAAGGAAAAAAGATATTTGTTGAAACTCTATGAAATTTTTTTATGAAGGCAATTTTTTAATGCCAATCTTACATGTTTTTGTCACATTCATCTGCCCATCAGCCATTTTACAGGTCAATAGAGTGTCAATATTTTTCAGGATAAGAAGTAGTAGACAAATAATCAGTAAAACGCATTTGATTATTAAAATCATTTGTAAATTAACCTGACGAAGAAAATGCATCAATTCTACTTCTAGATTGAATTGTTTATTTAATGATTAGCAATCACGCATATTTTTGAATCCGATTTTATAATAAAGACTATTATTAAAAAGATTATAGCAACATGTTGAATTTCATATATCTCTGAAACAAATATGATTTCGCCTAACACCTTCTGTATTATAATGTCTATGCCTCAGAAAAATCTGCATGTATCTATAATTTCAGAAATATATATAAAGTCAAAGAAAATCCATATT
>JAPMOQ010028337.1:255013-268033 GCA_026543055.1 Argiope trifasciata | reverse complement strand
ATATATATATATATATATATATATATATATATATATATATATATATATATATATATGAAATAGAAAATTTTAATTTAATAAAGGAAAGGGTATTTAAAAGAATACAGAAATTTATTATTTGTATGAGTTTGAAAAGTCAAAAGCTTATCAATTATCCTTTAACAATAAATCTAACAGTAGCTTCTATAATATAACGGTAGTATTTGTTTTGCCTTTTCTTAAAACAGTTTTTCTTCCAATTTCAGTACACATAGAAGAAATTTATTTACCATTAAAAATCAAATACTTTTTTTTAAAAAAATAAATACTTTTTTTCTGTTTTAATATTGAAGTAAATTCTTCTTTCTTCATTCCCTAAATTTTTTTATTATCAGATATTAATTTTATCATACGAAAAATTCCATTTCTTTCATAATTGAAATTTGGGCAATTTTGATTGACGGGAGCATTCCAGATTCCTTCAATTCAAAAGTTTCTCAAATTATTGGATAAAACAAATTGACTCTTTAACATATGTATGCTCTGGTGTTTACTAAAATGCTTTTAAATCCCTTTTTGATAATAATTGTTCGAACTAAAAGAAGAATGCTCTCCTTAAATAACGATAATTATTTATGGATTTGAGATGAGCAGACCCCCAACAATTTCACTAAATTGAGCAATGGAATGGAACTGGAAAGAACATTGGACTACTCAAATAAACTCAGGGCATTTTATTTCAAATCAGATATAAGATGGTAATTTCAAAAAAGAAAATGAGCTATAAGTTCTTTAGAAAATCTTCAATTTTCAATCATATAAAAGGAAAAAAAAAAAGGATTTGATCATCAGGAACTTGTTTGGCATAAGATGCTCGTTAAAAATATCATGAGCGGTTAAATTGCAAAAGAAAGGTATATCAGTAGCATGTAATTGAAAATTGAGTTTTCTTCATTTGAAGAGCAGGCTTCTCTTTTCCCACAATGATTTAATTTTATGGAATTATTAAATTTAAGAATGCTATCTAAGATATTCAAGGATACTTTTAAAAGATTAGAGGAATTCCGGTTTAGGAAAAAATATTAAATTAAAGATATGAACGAAAATCTGTTTTATTCATTTAAAAATATAATTCTCATACACGAGATTTCATCGTATAATTTGTATTTATAATAGAATCATATTGTTCTTACTCTCTAAAAATTAACATTAAAAAGAATATCATCCACTGGGATTCTTATGGAAAACAGAAACTAAAATTAGGGACATTAATCTATAAAATATGTTTTATTATCGGGTTATGTTTTGTTTATCAAGAATTCTTGGAAGTTTTCAAGCTCTCAGAAAATATTTCGGTAAACCATAAGTTTTTCAAAGAATTTTTTTTATTAAGATGCTTTTTAAGTGTCCACAAACATATGGCGCACCCTGTCATTCAATACTTTTTTATAATGGAAACTTCACTTCGAATAACGTGTGATATATTTTAATCCCCATGTAATTTTTATTTGAATACATTTTCTATTATCTTTAACTTGATCCTTTTTTGATTACGATGATGATGTCATGTCTGTGTTAACACGAAAAGGGAATGCAGTAGCCTCTGAGGGTAAAAATTCCCAAAGGCAGAAATTTGGCTTCTAGGTCAAAGAAAGATGAATCATGCAATACAAATTTGCCTTGCACAGCCCCTTTGTACAAGGAAGTGCATTCACACATCACAGAAAAAACTCAAGAGAAGAGCAACCCTACTCGAATAGGACTGAAACCCGGCATGCCCAGACAAGGGTAAGAAACTCTACCTCTACGCCAGGATGGCGGCGAGCCTTATTTAATTTCGCTAATTGAGGAAGCTCAAGGCTCCTTTAAAAAATCCCACAATATTGCTAATTACAAAATAATTCTACAAAAAATTCATTGGTAAAATTTGTAAGGAAGAAAGTATAACTGCATACAATAACTTTCTATTTTTAAACCTCCATTTGGCGGATTTCAGGTTGCTATACTTACAGAAAGCGGCAAGTCTGAATAACAGGTTCAACTTTAAAGAGGATGCGGTTTGGACAAAAGGGTTGTTTTCTCTTTTTTTGGTCAATTTACACTGCAGGTAAGAACTTATTAGCGGACCTCCTGTTGTGAGTAACAGGGATCACTGTCGCAGACCTTTAATTTTCAATAGCAATTTTCTATCAGTATTTAGGTTGATATTACCGAATACATCGATTAAAAGACAGAAAATGTGATATTTATATGTTTTTTTAAAATTATTATTTCATAAAACACCAAAACTTTAAATCAAGAATAAGTTATTATCACGTTTATTTTAATCTTATTTTTGTAAATTGAAAGTGCTCGTCTAATACTATTTTTTACAGTAATGTGTTTGTCATTTTTTTTATTCCGTAGTACTATGAATCATTTCTCGAAATTACATACAAGCGATTTAATAAAAAATAATCTCTCGATGCATTGCCAATTTATTTTAATATTTTATAATGCTTGCTTAAAATATTAATTGGGATCAGTAACACTACATTACAATTTTGTTTCTTCAACAATCAAAAACATAATTGTGTAATTAAGGAATTTCATGCAATGTTCATTTTCAGATAAATCGATTTTCAGTATTTATCTGCATGATTAAAATTTTGTAATTAATTATTATTTAGAATATTTAAGCTCATTGACCAGTTCTTCAATAATGCTGAAATAACTGGACTACGCAGTTAATGCACCTTATGGCTGTAACAAATAAAAACAATTGTCAAAATATTCCTTATAATATTGATGGTACAAACAAATTTGACCTGGAAATATGATTGACGTAATACAAGTTATTTAGAGTTATAATTAACCACTTGCTGCTGAAATTTTTTGAATTCCTCCAAAAAAGTTCCTACAGAATATTAAGTACTGTTTTAAAATATATGTCACTTTAAAAAAATCTGTTTTGTGTTTTTCGGGTTAGAATCACACCTTTAACTATTTTGTAACTGGATAACGATATATAGTGGGATAAACAAATAATAAAAAAATCTGAATTTAAAATATTTATGAATACAGTTGAATTCAGCTTCCGTGCTAATTACTTGTACTTTACGTAATGCTTTTGGCTACCAACATATGTGTCTAGGTTACTGGTCAATATAAAAATTTTAATTCAAAACATTTTGAAATTTCATATTTTTATGAATCATCTTTGGGTTTACTATCCAAAAAATTGAGTGCGATAAGATTTCATTTCCATAAAAACGATAATTGCTCTTTCCTTTTCAAATATTTAGGATGCGTTGATTATCATATGAAAATTCTGTTCGGAATTTTATCCGTGGTTTTTCCCTTTGAGACGTAATTCGTGGTGAAAAGTTAGGGGATAATGAATCAGATGCTCTTCTGACTACATCTTTCGAGCATTTTTCATGGCAAGCCAATTTAAATCGAATTTGTTCTTACACCGTTCGGAATCTAAACAACCCTATTTTCAATGCTCAGTACTTAAATTTTCAATAATGCAACAAACAAAAAAATGCCTGAAGTCTACATTTATTACGGCATTAAAAGAAGGTAAAAAAATCTGGTGTAAGGGAAGCTTATCAGATTTGTCCATTGGTACAAATTAAAAAGATTACTTTAAAGCTTGTTTGATAAAGTATATAATACTGTCAAACTTACAAAACAAAATACAGTTTTATTCCTCAACAAACTTTATAAAAAGAAAAGAAAAGGTATAATAATATTAGATGTATAAAAAATTGAAAGGTATTTAAGTATGTGAAAAAATGAAGGCAAAAGGTTAAAAAAAGTGCATCAATATTACATGTACCAACTGGTACATATAAAATACCTCAACTGCGTTTATTTGTTTGTAAAAAGAAAAAAAAAATACAGATTTTTAATTTTTATACTCATTTTTTAAGAATATTCAGAACTCTAAGCCCTAATTAAGAATAATTACCGAATTCTTTAAAATTTTGGGAAACTAAACTAGCATTTTTAATTTCATCATTTGGCATATTAGAAAATAAAAACTAAGAAACTTGAGAAAGAAATTAAAATAACATCCAATGAACTGGATAATCAGAAGGAAATAGTCTAATTGTCAGTAACATGCATTAAATTTATTTCATGCTAAGGTATGAGAAAAAATTAGAAGAATGAAATAAAAAAAGTTTTTTGAAAAAATACTTATTTCCTTTTAATTAAATTAAAGAGAAGAAATCTTGCTTTTAACTTACTCATTCATTCACTTTTATGCGAATTTAATTATTAAACACTAAACATATAGGTAAAAATGTCGTTAGAAACTAGTTTAGCATAAACAGAAGCGCGTGTTGCAGATATGAAATTAAACGGGGGAATAAGATTAACATTTCAATAAAAATTGAACCGATAAAAATTGCGCTTATACTAACTTTGAAAATAATATTAAAAATTAGAGATTGTTACATTTGAAACAATTGTTAAATTTTCATATATAGATTATTACGTTATAAAAATATTCGATTTAATATAATAAATATTAATCTCTCCAAAAAAACCCATTTTAATACGTTGGTTTTGTACAATTTAAATATCACAAAAATGCAATATATAATTTAAATATATAATCTCGTTCGTTAAGTAAATCCTGTAAATAAATTTAGAGCCTTATTTTCAAAAATAAGTTGCATAAGCAATCTAAATTAGAGTATCTTTAAATGAAAGCATGCTAAAAAAGAGAAACTTGTCAAATTTTAATTTTATTCACATGTTTTTTTTTTGGATTAAATATTTTCTTACGCTAAAAATGTTTAAAATCTTATGGATCATATTATTAATAATAATATGTAATATTCTAAGTAAAGTATATATTTTCATCTGCTCAGTATTATTCCCGTTATTTAAAACTTATTTTCGATACGTATTTATTAGCAAAATTTCAAAAGTAACGGGGTCAGGACGGAAGCAAAATTTTAAAATGCTTAAAAGGACGCGAATAAAATGACATTGATCGTATGGTCCGCAGAAAACGATTCACTATTCCTTATCTCACGTTCCCTCCTTTTAGTTCATGGCTTGAGACTTAGGTAAAAAGAAGGCAGGGACAGATTTAAGACAGTTTTTCTTCCCGTCTTTTGACGGGTCGTGCCGTTTTGAAGGGAGAAAAGATTCCGTCTTTTTCCGAGTTTCGCCACTTGAAGGGTTAAACACCCATACTCTTGAAATTTTTGACTTCTGAAATTCCCAACATTCTTAAGTATATAAAACGGAAAATTCCGAAGATTAAAATAAGGATTTCAACTCACTGTCAACTTTAATTTCATTGATAGAAAGAAAAAGCTGCGTAGCAAATCAAATTTGTCAGACATGGTAATCCGATTGAATAGGCAATTTATCTTTACATTTTAAAATCGTCTTATTTAATTATTGAACACTCTCGTATTTCTGTGATCCTGCATAATTCTCCTCGAAACTCTTAATTTTCTATTTCTTGAAATCGCGTTTCTTTCGAGGGGAGGGATGCTTTGCCTTCATGATTTTCTATAAAACATTTCTCCCAAAGCAAATATGTTCAAAATGTACTGAAAATTCTTCCTTTCATTTTTAGAGAAATATGATCTGAATATACAACACTTTTCAAAAACAAAAAATAAGCTAAAAGGGACAGTCAGATTTCGAAATGAACATAAAAATTTATTCGCTCAAATGATTTGTTTAAATTCAAACTGTACTTCGAAGCGAAATTTGGAAGATGATTCCTTTATAATAATTAGTAGTTGCTAAATTTTGGAAGAACGTTTTTTTATTTATGAGGACAAAACAAATTTAATTTAAAAAATATATAAGCATATTATTGAATAAGCATTTCTAAACTTTTCCATGTTTTAATTGCTATCTTTTTATTCATTTTTATTAAAAATATTACATCTTAAGGCTAATTTAGTCTTGATGTTGAATGCAGTTAAAATAAAATAAAGTTTTTTTTATTCAAAGATTTGTATTTGAAGATCCTAAACTATGGCATCAGAAGGAATGCATAAATACATAAAATTTCGAAAATTTAGCAACAGGGAAAGCAAAGAAGAAATTGATTACAAAATATACCAATTTTCTTCACTATTAATGATTAAAAAAAATATATAAAACTTTATCCAAAATCAGTGAGGAATTTCTTGGGTATTTTTGCATAAAATGGAAATTTAAATCATTAGTAAGCAAAACAAAAGTAGCACTTTCAAAATTATCTCAACATACAATTTAATATAATCCCCATAAATATATTCAGTGTAAATGGTAATGTAATTTCGAATACATTCGAATGGATAAATCATCTCACAAAATATCTACTCTAACCCATTAAATTATTAAAAGTTTAAATGTTATTTTGCTGTTGATTCAATAAATTTAATTTTTAAATTGATACGTTTTTACTTGTTGTAATTATCCAAATGCGAATTGAATAAAAGTTTTGAACTTAATATTTAATGTAATTAAATTTACAAAGTTTTATGTGTATTTTATTTTTTTGAAGTCAATTCTTGTGAAACACTAAAAATTAAAAAAATTGTATGGCATATCCATCTTGGACTGGCAATAGAACTCAAATATTTTACTAAGAAAAATAAAATACATTATAAATTTAAAGGAAGTTTTTAAGAACGAAAGTAGTTTTTCGTTTGGGGAAAGATACTGAATCTTGATGCTTTTTAAATCTAAAACGGAAAATTCTATTTTGAAAAACTTCATTAAATCTGAACAGTGCATAGGTTGATAAAAAATATATCTGACATCTTTGAGATTCACTTTGGCTTTTCTTTAGAATTTTGCTTAGTAAAAAAAAGGAGAAAAAATATTCATAAAACGAATATAGATCTGGCGTATATCAGAAAAAAATTCGTAGAAAAACGTCATAGAACTTGGACTCAGTTGAAGCAATAACGGTTGAGTAAAAGTTAAAAATTAGAGTTTTTTGAAATTTAACCTCATATTTTATGAATAAACTGCTGCCTTGACAATTGTTGGTTTAGTAAAATATATAGAAGAATTATACAAATGAAATGATTAATCTAAAACTTAATTAATTCACATACTAAATAATGAAACGTATTCAACAAAAAGGGAATTCAATTATTTTCTCAAGAATTCTCAATTCATGTTATTATAGTATTTTTACCCTGAACAGTATGTCGACGTTACTATATGAAAGAATTCTCAAAATAAATTACTTTCAGACTAAACCCAGTAACTCATGAAACATGAGATTCTGTACTCATCTGTTAATAAATCAACTTGAGTTTAAATAGAAAAAACATAAATTTTGTTTACGAATCTAAATCTAAAGTTTCCCAGATCTTGAATGTGCATATTGTTTTTTCTTATATTTAAAAATTGCCAGTATATGCAGTATAATAGAAAATAGCCGATGTTGAAAATTTGTAGAACGCCTCTATCACAATTCTGGATACAATGACGCGTTTGACTGAAACATTATTTATCTTTAATTGCAACTATCAATCTTGATGATCATAATCTTTGAGTTGAAAATAGATTTCGAATTAATAATCATTTAATTATAAAACCGAATGAAATGCGATTGTAAACAACATTCGCATCGCTCACACTAATCAAAATACGGTATTTCTGTGGTGACACCTTAATAAGCCAGTAACAGCTAATGGATACCAGCGTACGCTTTTGCCGAATGGTTATGTTATTGTACTTCAAACCCGAATATCGCAGGTTCGATCCGTCGCTACATTTGGTGACCTCGGACTATGAACGTTCAAAATGTTGTCGTGGCGCCACCTACCCTCAGCAAACGCAACTAACACAGTCATTAGACTCGCTTGACGCAACAGCAATTATCTTCACATTTATAACGTTTGGTGTTACCGAAGCACTCTTTTCACTCGCCATAACACTTAGCACCGTAAATAATAGTCCTCCTTCTACAGTCTCACTGGTAGGGGAGTATTGTGGTGACATCATATTAAGCCAGTTCCACCACTAGACAGAAGCGTACGTTTTTGCCGGATAGTTAAGTTACTGGACTTCAAACCCGAACATCGCAGGTTCAATCCTTCTCCACATTTCTTATCATGAATTATTGTTCCAGACAATTATTTTTCCCAAATGCAAGCCTGGGGTATTTAACTATATTCCTAATCAGCATACTCAGTTTCATATAATCTGCATGCAGTCCCCTTTCAAATTGTTAAGAAACATTAATAACAAATTGTGGGTTGAAATAAATCACAAATCTTGACTTATAATGAAGATGAATGATTATCAGTGTTTTTGCCCATATTATGTGTATTTACCGTGTTTATGCCCGTGTGTTAGATACTTAATAAATCACGGGAAGACAAAAAGAAGCAATCAGTTTGATCGTATGAAGTCAGCAGATAGAGCCGCGATCGTTGGAGGTGTTTTTATGGTAACTTTTATTAAACAGCTTTAGAATTCAACATTCAAAATGAAGACACTGGAAGTCGACATTTCTGCTCTAGAATCTCAACATTGTTTGCTTAGTGAGTTAGTTTTATCTGTTTATCTGTTTGCATAAATAATTATACATTGAAATGAAGATATAAAGCACTTAGTCGTTAGTTTAAACAAACTATCAGATTAATTAGAACGAAGAAACTTGAAACAGAATGAGGTTAAGAAATTGTTTAATAGTGATGGGGTTCAGCTTTTATGCATAAACTGAATGCTCGAGAACAATCCAATCTAAATATTTAAGAAATGCCTAGAATTATCCAGATCTTGGATAAACAGTTGATAAAAATTTAAATGAAAGAATCCCAGTCTTTGGAGGAAACACCACGGTCGGTATTATAATCATTGAACAAGCAATCAGAAATGCGGTACTCTGTCAAATGAGCCATAGCGACTGCTAGTTATTCGAATTTGTGTATCAATATGGTGCCAAATGTGCCAATGAAATTTGCAGAATAGGAAACCTAATTCTTATTTCTAGACAATCTATTGACATTAATTTCTGGGAAGTTTGCTTTAGCTCCAAGGAAAAGTGTTGCTGGTGCGCAACAATTAATGTAGTTAATATTTGAGCATACTTTACAAAGGTGAAAATACTTTCTAATGCTATTATGCTTCAAATTAATAAAAATCAATTTATATTTTAGTATGTTGTATTATATGATGATGTGATTAGATAATGCGGTCAATGATATGCAGCTGCATGATATTTTGTAAGTGGATATGATTCAGATATGATTTAGGAACAAAATTGTTGAAGAGAAAAAAATTCAGTTTTCAAAAACCCATGCAAAAAACATTTTCATAAGCATTTTTCAAACGTTAACCTTTTAAAGAAATGTGTTAATTCCACATAAGTAATGTTTTTCTTCATTTTTTGAATAAAAGTTTCACGTTAATAAATAAAAGAGCAATTTATTTCATTTCTTACTTTCCTGTATTTTTACTTTTTTCAGAATATATGATTCACAAATTTATCAAAACTATTTTATAAAAAAAGTTAATGACGTAATGAAGTTTTTAATCATTTACAACTTTTAGATATTCAGAAAAAAACTGTTAGATTTATCTTTACAGCCTTATAAGTCTAAAATCCTTTTAAATATACTCTTGAATGACATGTTAATTAAGAAGAGCAAACAGAATAAATAACCATTTAAACATATTTGATTTTTAATTATTTTTATTTCTTTTTGTAAAATATGAAAAAAAATCTTGTTTATTTGACCCGGAAATAAACCACTTATATTAGTTTTCACTATTTAATTAAACAAATGAGTTGAACTTAAAAAAATGAAAAAAACCCAAAGAATCTGAGAATGAAATAACCAAAGAATCTGCATTACAAAGAAAAAAAATAAACATAAGTCAAAACTTAAATAAATTTCTATTTTTAAAGAAGACAGTTAAATCCAAAATGAGTTTAACATAAATATTTGAAATTAAAAAAAAAATAGCTTTCTTAGAATGCAGATATATTTTATGAAAGGAATCTTAAAGAAGAGTGGACCAAAATAAAATTTATATAATATCTGGATAATGATAATTAATTTTCTTTTTACCGAAACATAAAAAATGATTTCATATATTTAATGCATTCAGCCATTCAATGAGTTATTTTTAGTCTTAATTAGCCCTAAAAAGATATCTAAATTTATGAAATTACGCAGTTATTTTCTGTGAATTCTTTCATTATATTTTAAATTTTGTATAATTCAAAGACAATTCATATACTAGACATTTTTTTCATCGTAGAATTCAGCCATAAGTCTCAGCATCAATCAGGAATTTATGATAAGTATTATATTTTCACGTTAAACTTTTCTTATAAAATAGGCAATTTATTTGTTTTTTTTAGAATAGATTAAGATAAATTAGCTTTTTTTAAGTCATTTTATGAGCTTTTATAAATTTTTGAATGGTAATAACTACTGAAATAATTTAATCTATTTAAATAACAATAGGCTTAATCTCAATTGTATTTCTATTTTTGCTAATATTGTTAGACTCTTTTTTCTTATTTTCTTATTTAGAGGAAACGAGGAATATTTTAAAAAGTTTCATGAGTCTGTGCTTATATAGCAACTGGAAATTAGTGAAAAAAAACAGTATTTACTCAGGTAGAAGGCACAATATTCGTGATATTATATTTTATGAAAAATATTTCAAAATATTAAATAATATTGCCATAAAAATCAATATTATACAGCATGTATGTGCTCTATAGACATTTACATATTAGGTGTTTAACTGTAATAAGTAATTTTACGAAAAAGGACAAATACGTTCTTCACAAATTATACAAAAGATTATATTATAGCTGGAGTAAGAATTTTTAAAAGGGAAGAGAAAAGAAAAGAATTGTAATTAATTTTTTCAGATCTTGATATCATTTTGCATTCAAAAAGGGAAAATAAAATGAAAGGAAATTATATTCCATCATTGGATTTTACAATTGCAAATGTATACATGTATTCGCCTAAGAAAAATGTTCTTAAATTTTCCAGTTCTTTTCGAAAAATGTTGAAGTTATTTTATGAAAATTTAAATCTTAACTGTAAAAATGAAACAATGAAAATTTTCTGCAAGACTACTTGTATAAGTATTTGTTATTCTTATTTTAAAAATAACGCACGAACGAAATGCAGTTGAATCAATAAGGAAAATTTCTTGATTTTTCTATTTATAGTTACAAAACTTTAGACGTATTTAATATTTTATTGTTTCCGAAATTCTTATTATATATCATATTGATAATGTTTTTAAGCTTTAATATTTGACTTAGCATCTACATTGAATTCGTATACTTATATAACGTGTGAATAAGATGGCGGAACTTTATTACTTAAGAAAGTGATTGTTAAAAATTTAGAATGTCTGAAATTAATTAAATATTCTTTATAATTAGCCATATTAATTTTAAAATAAATAATGCATGAATTATTATTATAGAAATACATATGAATAAAAAATCATATTCATATTCTCATATAATTCCCTTCATCTAATTAAAAGTTTCATAATTGCAAAAATTGAACAACCTTATTTTTGATAGCCCATTGATTAAAATATAATTTTGCAATTTCATCATGGATACTTTGAATTACTGTATTTTTATAAAGCTTAAATCGTACTGTCCAAGGTTAATATAATTATTCTGTAAGAAATTACTTCTGAAATAAAAATTCACAAAGATATATGTGTATTAAAGACATAAACAAGTTTCAAAGGTACCAAGTATGTTTTTACAATTATATTATTTTTGAATTTACGAAAATGTCTGTTATTTGCTGAATTATTCCAGTTGAAAACTATAAATAAATTCTCAATTGTTTTCACTATATTTCTGAAAAATGAAACTACTTCATAACAATTCAAACGTTTGGATATTATTCAAGAAATATTATATTTAAAAAAATTTAATATATTTTTTCATATTTATTATAGGGGTTATAATTTATTATCAGAGAGATTGGAAATACCATTTAGACAATTGAATTTTGCATTAAAAATTTGTCCTATCATTACGTATTAACTATTCCAGAGTTACAGGGTAAAAACTACTAACTCGAACGTAAATAAATGACGATGGAGGATGTCATTGCACAGTTTTCTCTAAAAGATTAACTACGCATTTAAGCCTTTGAAAAGCAGCTGAATTAAAAATAGTCAACAGCAAGTAGTTTCTCTTTGAACAAGATGATGAAAATTTTATCAATCAATTCAGAGGCAATTTGTTTTTGACTAAAATCATTAATTATTAATCTACGTGATTGCTGGAATTCAGCTTAATAACTGCAAAGATTTATTACGGTAAAATTAACAAACAGCAGTGTACAGCTGCGACATTACAGAGCAGAAGAATTATTCATTGTTCATACTTCTGTTGACAGTAAGTGCCCTTTTCCAAGCATAATAAATCCTTTGAAGAATTAAGTAAACAATAAATAATCTGCATGTGTTTTTAAACAAATATTATAATTATAATTTATTTTTACCAATTTTAAAGAATTATCAGACACCCTTCAAACACTGCTAATTACATTTAAATGTTTTTTGTTTTCAATCCCTTTTTTACAGAAGAAAATTTCTTTTTCTGTGACTTTTAAAAGTTCTTAAGGATTCAAAATATAGTATAAATAAAATATTATATTTGCTTGATATAAATAATATATATTAATATACAATATTTAATGACACTTATTATTGCTATTGTATATAATGACTGTTTAATAATTCTGTTTAGTGCAAATAATTATCTGTTATCTCAAATAAAAATAAAGGGGAAGATAATCATGTTGGCTCTGTAAAGTATAAAACAATCCATCTAAATGTTCCAAATTTTGCGTTTCTATACTTCAAAGTACAGATATATACTTCAAAGTACAAAGTAAAGATGTAAAATTATAGGCGCTTTTTTAAAATTTTGATTGATTAAAATCTAAATGAAATTATTCCCTTTTTCCACCATAATTTATTATTACAGATAAAAAACAACAGATAAATGTTGACTTAATACTATATATATACATATATATATATATATATATATATATATAT
>JAPMOQ010028337.1:216817-254613 GCA_026543055.1 Argiope trifasciata | reverse complement strand
GAATTTTGAACTCAATGGTTCTAAATCACAATAAATAATGATAATCTGTTGATGCATTCATTTTATAGAGATATTTTTTTGTCAAAAACGAGCTTAAAGAAGGTAACGAAAAACTAGCTTATCCTCTAGTAAAACATTGATAAGTTATATGAACACCATCCAAATTCATAATAGTATATTATGCATTATTAACACTACTTTTTTTAAATGCTCACATAGAAGGAAATTTCTTCTAGATGGAGTAACATAATCATTATAAAAAATAATTCTTTTCTCTTGCACTCTTTATTTTATAAATATAGGAAATAATGAGTATTTTATTTCATTTAACAATAAATTTCCCATGTATTAACTGAAGATCTAACTTGAATGGTCTATTGAGAATAGACTTCCTTCAATAGAATTTCACATTTTTGTAACAGATTCAAAATAAATAGTAAATTTATAATATTATTCTGCTAAAAAGAATCTTTTATTAGACTTTAAAAAATTCAAGCGTTTGGCAATAAGATATTAGAAGAATTTGAATTTGTTTTATTTCCTAGCATTAATTTTTGAATATAGACATTTTATCACAATATGCAATAAAAAAAATATCCAGGAACTTTTGCTATATTTAATTTATATGCTGATATACACTTTTCTTTTTGTTTTTGTTTAAAGACATTTCTCTCAGTTTAAATTTTGATTCAGATAAAAATTTATTCAATAATATTCATAACAAATAAATCAATCATTTATAAAATATAGATTATTTTTACGAAGTATTAGCAATCAAATATGTGTGGAATATTTTTTAGTATAAGTGAAAAAAATGTCTTTCCAAAGGAAAGCAATTAACGAATATTCAAATTTAAATGTTAAAAAAAATGTTAAAATAATTAAAAATTCTTTGTTAGTTTTTAAAACTACTTTTCAGTCTTCATCAAGTTATGAAAACCAGAATGAATTCATTTACTTAATTATGCGCAGCGCATTTTACTGTTGAATGAAAAATATAATTGATTTTACGTAATAATTATGAGGATGAAAAAAGTTAAAATAGTTTCATTAATTAAAAAATATCACTTCAAATTACTTTATTCGAAACTTTACTCACGTCGAATTTGTATTCATTAAAAAAAAATGTACGAAAGAAATGGATTTTATAAAAAAAGAACTCCTATCTTGGTAGCATATTTTTGTTAACACTTTAACAAGTACTAGAAGAAAATATATTATTTCTAAAAACAACATTATGCAAATATTTTATAAAAAAATAGCGTGAATTTAATCCACATAAATATATTTTTTTAAATATCAAACATCGATGGTGCTGTTGGTGCTATAAGCTCAGATAAAACATCTATATTTAAACAACTTAATGTCAAGAAAGAATATAAATTATACAAATATCTATCAACGAGGTTGATTTATTTTCTTAAGGAACAAATAAATATTCTAGAAAAGTGTTATTAATTCATACAAATTTTAAAACAATTCAAATTTTATCAGAAATTGTAGAGTAGCGTTTTAAAAATGAATAAAAATTAATGTAAAACTTATAAATATTTTACGTACATGAACAAAAAGCTCTGTTTACAATTCGATTGTTCCTACATATACTATATTTTATAAATTTAAATAAATTTAAGGGAATAAAAACTGACAGTCATGTACTTCGTTCAGTCCCGGAATTCATATTTTTAGATTGATGGCAAGTAAATACGAATTAGAAAATGAAGATTTACCACTCATATAATGCATAATGATAAAATCTATTTAAATTCAAAACGGCGCCTCATATATTCAAGAAAATAAGGCTTATATATAATATAGTGACCATGCTAAATTTATGGAGCCATGTTATAGCGCACCAACAACAAAATAAGAAAGTTGAAAAAGATAAAAAATTTGGAAATTTCCTTATCATATACATTGATATTCTGCGTTTTATTATAGTAAAATTTACCTTTTACCAATCGATCTTTTAAGCCAATATCTCTCATGTTCTTACTTCCTTGCTTCATCTCTAGGGCCGCTGTAGCATTATCAATAAATGTAAGCGGCATTTCTTAATAAATTCAGCTATAGGCGCATATTACTTTCATACAGTTAAGTAATTGAATGAATACCGTTTTGAATTTGCAGGGCTTAAATCGGCTTTACCGATTACTCTACGTATACCAAGGCATTCATGTATCTGACTAGGCTCGGCATCAAATTTTTAAAAAAATGATGCATATATCTTTTTTTCTTTTATGAGACAGCTACATGATTTAAACGTTATATTAGAAGAAAAAATACCCTCATTGCGTTTAATTTTTGAAAACAAAATCATTCTTCATTAAAAGAAATTTAGCAAAATTTCTATGTTTGGAAAAAAGAGTCATTTAAAAAAAATAATGGATTTCTTTAAACTTTATTTCACCAATATATAGCACAAATTACATAAAATGTAACAGATGATAATAAATAACTTAAATAAATAATAAATAAATTATAAGATAAAAGGTAATTTAAATTTTTAATATAAAAAATAATTTAAATAAATAAAAACTTTAAGAGCATATGAATTTGTCGTTAATTTTTTTAATCAAAATGTGTCTGTTTTGAACTTAAACGTCTGTGAAACATGCCTATCCTAAAATCTGCGGTCACTATATCACACTCTCAAAGTCTGTGGACAGTTACACTAAATTTAATGAAATTTTATTGAATTAATTTTGATACATCAAATCATATTTTATTCATATATCATTCACAGTGAAATATTCATACTTTAAAAAATACGTTTATATATTGTACTTGAAATTAGTTCATTCAAATGGGCAAGAAAAAAAATGTAGTTTTGACGCATTTTTATCATAAATGCCCTAAATAAACAAACTGCGATTGAGCAAGTAGAGAGTTAGTATAAACATATCATATACTATTTCTGAGAATTAATTTCACGGTTATTAAATAGATTACTCCTTTTCAGTAAAAAATACCATTGTTTCCGAATTCATTTTATTTCTATGTATTATTGAAGTTATTATTTATTTTCGTTTAGTTTGATTTAGTTAAAAACTAGTTTGGATTAGTTAACGACCGGATGAATTTGACTTGACGGACTAAAATTGTAGTTTTGGTTTCGGTGACTGAAAATATTCGAGTTAACAAAAATTCAAAAAACGATTAATAGAAAAAAAATTTATATTAAAATAGAAAAAAAGGATTCAAAGCGTCACGTAGTTAAAAAAAAAAAAAGGATTTGAACGACAGAACAAGGAAAAGGCAACATCAAGTAAGTTATCTACGCCAATGATGTACTTACATGGTGTTTGAACGTATCTGGATTTAATAGGTATTTCAAGTTACAATTATATTATCAATGACAACATCTCTCAAAGAATATTTAACACATTTTCTGACAGGATTAAATTTATCTTAACAAAATTCAAAACGTTAATTAAAAAAATTACGAATTTATCAAAAATTTCAATCTATATTTTCAGAAAGAACTAGTTGATATATATTCTACTCTTCTAAGACAGTTTCCCGCTCAAATTCAGTTATTTCAACAAAAATCTGTTTTCAAGTATCTCCAAATGCCATCACCCAACTTCGCCCTACATGTGACTGAATCAAAGGTTTAGGAATTTTCTTAAATTAGTTTTTGATTTTACTGAGAATTCTGAAGTAATAAAAAATGAGAAGGGTTTCATTTATTAAAATTAGTTTTGTATTAAGCCTATTGTAATGCTATTTTTAAAGAAGAAAACAAAAAGAAATTAAACTCAAGTATATGTAAAAGATTTGCACTTACTGAATCTTCCAGATTTAAAGTGGTATCTAGATAAAAATAGAAAAAAAATCTTTCGAAGTTAAATTGTATTATATTTTTAAGCCAAAAATACGTATTAATCCCCCACTGGTAATTAATTAAAAAGTCGTTTGGATTAGATGAAGCACTTTATTCAGGAAGAATTACTTTTCCAATAGAAATGAGTTCAAACTGATTTAATTTAACGATGCAAATAGATTACATTATAAGAGCCGAAAACAAAATAAAAGTTCTTTTATAAGAATATTTAGATATGAAAAGGCATTTATAAATAAAGTTGACGCAAATATGTTTATAGGAAAGTTAGAAATGTAATTAGTAGATGATGTTTTCGTTAAACGCATTTCTTTCACTTCGATTTACAAATTGTTTATCTGTCGCAGATATTTTAAGAAGCATAAATTGTGTTCGGCTTTTTACCTTTTATTTCTTAATTAATATGACAGTCTCGCATGAATTTAAGGATTTTTTTAAGAACAAGTAAAGCCTTTTAAAAGTTAGAAATAAACAGATATATTTAGCAATGTAGATTGGAAAATCTGTAGATGATACTGGCATTTTAATTTCCGATAAATTTATAAATCAGAATTTTAATTAATTCCGAACTATTTCCTAAAAGATTCTTTATCTTGAAGCTTCACATTTAATTAAATATGACACTAAATTAACTACCACAGGAATTTGAATTTTTAAGGACTAAATTTTTATGTGAGTTTTATTTCGGGTTCAATTAAGACAAGTTAATTACTGAGCTAATACGTTTTCTAAACTGTAATTGCAGATAATGCCTGGCATATAACAAATTCCGGGCTTTCATCCAATCTTTTTTAAACTAGGTTTTCATTAAAACTTCTGGCACACAATCACCGTGCTTGTATAAGAGCTTTATAAGAAGAGAACAATCCTTCATTAAGAGACTCATAATTATCTATTCAGATTCCACATTAGAACACCATGGAACCACATTTTTATAATAAATGTAATTTGTCGTGGAAGTGAGTATCATTCAATGAGCATAGTTCACAGCTTACAGAGCGTCTGTTGATATAATTTAAACTTTCGTTCCTTTTGATATAATTTAAACTTTCGTTTCTGTTGATATAAATTAAATTTTCGTTTCTGTTTGTATAATTTAAACTTTTACTAAATCCATATATTTTATCTATTCTCCAAATATATTCATTCTAAATTTGAAGTCACTATGAAGGACAGCTTAATTTTAACACCATTTTAAATGTAGGATAGTATTATCTTTTATTCTATATTTATAATAATACACCCATTGAAGAATAAAATTTTAAAGATTTTAAATTTATTTTTAATAAGATTTCAAATTTATTATTAATTCCAAATATATATTTTAAAAAATTGTAAAAGAAAGTTTAATCGAAAAGGTAAGAAAAATTTTGTGAGTTATGAAACAAAAAAAAAAAAAAAGGATTAAGTTATATATCCTTTTGAAAATTCTTCGTAATTTATATACTAGATTTCAATACCTTTGAGAAATTCGTTCCGGATAATTTCAGAATTAAATTCCAAGAAAAGTTGTAGGAGAACTTTCAGATTGTTTTAATTGTTGTTATCGTAAATACAGTTGACGATTCGAAAATTTGTATTAGAAAGTATATAAATTTTAGGGGGAAAATGAATTAAACCAATGAACTAAAAACCAAAATTAATGACTATCAATTCAATGTATCAAATTCATTATCCGATTCAAATTTCATTAAATTTGAAAAGTAATTTTTTAATCAAAAATGATCTTTTGGAACAATACCACACAATTAATAAAGTCTTCTAGTAGAAAAATTAGAATTATTCAGCAGATTTAGTTTTATACCTGAAAATAAATAAAGTCCATTATTGAAACATTGCGTGGAATTCTTGAGAACGGCAGCTTTTGTAGAAATTTGGTTAATCGATATTACGACTACTAATGAATTTATCAATACTCTGATGGATATTAGATGCTTTGTTGTTAACTTTTCAGATATTTGTTAGTAGAACTCTGTATTGAGAAATATCTGCATTACACCTTACCAGTTGTTTAAAGTACAACAGAGTATAATTAATCTTGTGTAGATATCCGAATGGTGTTTTCCAGAAATTTTACCAAATGCTTTCAGGATGATTATTGATTACATTCTTAATTAATCGAGTATTGAATTTTCAGTTAATTGTTTTCGGTACGTATGTAATTAGTGCATTCATGTAAGCAATAACTGAGATGTCAAATTTTCATATAAATTAAACTAGTCTTCAAAATTATGCAGCATCAAAGCATTAATGTATATTACATGATTTTAAAATGTAATGAAACTTTTTCCCCTCTTAATAATTCAAGTATTTAATATCTCTACGTAAGATAAATTATTTAATTTTCGTATTAAATACAATAAACAACCCATTCATTCACTTATTTATATATATTTGTGATAGTAAATTCAGTGAAGAATATTAAATATAAATAAAGGATTCGCAACTAAAAAAAAACTTATGAATTACTTATTGAATTATTAATTGAGAATATAATATGTATCTATCAATGATAAATTTTGTCTCCGAGTATTATTTTTATACAATAAAGAAATATTTTGCAACGGATTTCTTAGCTTTGAGAAATAATGCTCAGAAGATCAAGGAAACATCTCGTCTCAGTATTCTCATCTGTGATACTCAACAACAGATACTGATGTCTTTTCATTTATATTATATCCACAAGAAATTAAAAAATACCCACTTAAAATAACACCTCTGAAAAGGATACATGGAAAAGTTTCATCTGAGTAAAAACATTTGCTAATTTATCAGGCTCATAAATTGTTTATAATTTTGTTTTCCCCTGGTTAATTCCTGAGTTAAAACTCTTGAGCCATTCAACACATACTGAAAACTTTAATACGATGGTTGTGGAACCAATATAATTAGATAAATTAGAATAATCAAGTATATTCATCATAAGGAAAATATTTCACTTTATCTGGAAGTGTAAGATGATCATACATCATTGCGTTTACAGGAATGCTGAATAAAATGTTACTTAAGTTACACATCAAATTTGACAAAATAAGATACGTTATTAAAAAACTCCTCTTCTGTTTTATCAGTAACTAGCCGCCTTTGGCGACCAGCTGGTTCGCCATGAGTAATTCGTTCTAAAATTTTCAATTAAATCACATATTCATTAGCCTTGAAGTAATTCCGGGCATGTATTGGCCTGAAATAAATATTTTCTTTAAGATGATGGACGGAAAGGTCTAAAAGTACACCTTTTCCTAATAATATTCTTTAATTTTATAAATCAGTCAGTTTGAACCATCGGTTACGCTTCCAAAATATTAAAAAAAATTTCGATGATGTTGCCAAAATATTAAATATGTTTTTTTAAAGAAAGCGAGAAAGGGAAAAAAAGTATTAAATTAATGATACAGATATTGCAAACGATTACATAAATATGCCATTAAGTCGGGATTTCAATGCACATCCTGTCTAAATTCAATCAGGTTTACCGTAAATAAAGAAGATTTATTGACTTAATGATATAGATATTGCAAAAGATTGCAGAAACCTTTGCTTTGCATTTATTTTTTAAAAAAATATCGCATTTATATTTATTTTATTTTATCCAGTCACGTACTAAAAGTTGCATTTCTTTAGACTTGATTTACGATCATAATTTTTTTAAAATTTGAACTTCCGTCATTGTTTTCTTTTATTTTATCCAGTCACGTGATAAAAACATGGTTAAAATATTTCTTTAAAAATTCGTTAAAAATAGAAGCTTACGTTATAAATTAAAAACACTGATACCGTTAGAAGGCTAATTTTTTTATCTTTAAATTGATATAAAAATCATGCTTGTGTAATAATATTTTCGGAAGTTATAGCGGAAAAACGTCAAAATTTCGCTTAAATTTTAATTAATTCAAATTCTAATTAAAAATTCGAAAAAAGGGCTCCGAGGTGCACATTCCGGACCTCCAAGGTATACATGTACCAAATTTGGTAGCTGTAGGTCCAACGGTCTGGCCTGTAGAGCGCCAACACACACACACACACACATTGAGCTTTATTATAAGTATAGAATAGATATAGATTTAATGATTAATAAAACTTAAAATAATCTAAAGCAGATTCCTTTAAAAAAATAAAATAAAGATTTTTCTTCTTTTAAATGAATAGAAATTTTAGAAAAGTTAAGTGAATATTAACTAAATCGTGAAATGTAAAATAAACAGCACGTAGAAACAGCGCAGAAGATGATTTCTGTAAATGTGTAACTATATATATGTGTGTGTGTGTGTGTGCATGCATTTGTTATCAACTTATCTACTACCGATGCAAGACAGAAAAAAAGTTTTTCCATTAAACAAATAACTAAAAAGACGTGGCAAAGAATGTACTAAATATCAAAAAACAATAAAAAAAAATTTAATAAAAAATGAAAAAAAAAATGTATTGTACCTTTCATAGAAAACAAGAAATAAAGATTTATAAAATTTATAGTTTTAAATAATATGTATTCTTCGTCTGTATGCCTCAGATTCTTTCCTATAAAATTTTCATAATATTAATTAAGTTGTTATTATGCAATTAAAGTAAATTATTGAATCTGTTACTTTAATAAACAACTCTTTGATATATATTTTTGGCATGAAATTTTAAAATCATTTTTTTATTTCCTTGATATGATTGATTACTGATTATTTAAAAAATATCTATGTTACTAAATATTTTAAAATAACATTATCTGTTACTTTAACAATTTTCAAAGGGAAATAAAGGTATATAAATCTATTAATCTATATAAATAAATATAAATGTTTGTCTGTATGTCTCTTATGCGCTGCCGTACCGCTCATCCGATTCCGATAAAACGATTCCTTATTATTTGCACTTATAGAATGATTATAGGCATAATACAATCATTTAAAGTATGAAACATATTTTCAGATCCATTTAGCGAATCTATTAACCATGGATTAGTCACCAAATAACTCGCCATGAGGATGCTGCAGATTCAGTAAAAACGCTAAATTCAAGAATTCTCATATCTAGTAGCTATTGTATGTAGATGCAAAACAAGTCATTCTCTGCGGTAATAATTTTATTAGAGAGAGAAAGTTTTAAGGGAACCGATCCTAGAGGTTTGATATTTTATAATAGCTCTAGTTAAAAATATCAAACTAATATTTAATAATAACGTTTTTGCAGTATCTTTCGAAAATATTGTAGTACAATAAAACTCTTTATTCACGGGGGATATGTTCCAGAAAAGGTTCGTCTAATGTAATAGAGCTTAAAGGCCTGGATTATTCCTTGGTCCTAGATTGAAGTAAAGTCGTTGTTTTGGGAGGTAAAAATGACACGCTACTCACCAGTCTGTAATCGTTACATTAAAGCGGTTGAAACAGTCTTTGACCTTGTTTGCGTCAGATTCAAATTAATCATTGGAATGAGGTGAGTAAATTTTCATTTCTTAACCGTTAGTTCTACCTTATTTCTTAGTCATTAATTCTACAAATATACTTTATTCATTGAGTAATAAGGTTGCTTTCATTCTGTTTGTATACATTCTCAAAAACACCGATCGGGCGAAGGCGGCTTATGTCAAAGTCCTCGGATATATCATTTAACAACATACTTTAGGCAAAGTTGTAATAAGATCTATTTTACTTTTTTTATTAGTCCATTTGACGGCATTCACAAAGGATATTGGGTTGGTACCTATTGTAATCCATTTATTATTATGTATGTACTTATTAGATCAGCGAATAAAGAAATTTTTAGCCGCGAATAAAGTAATTGGATCGCATTTTTTGTAACGCGAATGAAGGAAGCGCGAGTAAGGAGCCTTTACTGTATTTGAATTTAATACATCATTAATGCAACATTTCTCATTGTCTATATAGAATAAACAATTGATTTACTTTCTAGAAATTAAAAAAAAACTGCACAAATATCATAAATATAAGCGTCCATTCAATTCCTTTATGATTAAAGATAAATAAAATAGAAAAATGGTCCAACTACTTTTTGTATTAAATAAATTTCTTATGGAATTTGAAGCTAATATAATTTATTGCACTTGAACATAAAAAAAGGATTCTCTATCAGACAACATGCTTTTTTTCTGAGATTCCTTTAAATTTATAATAATACTAATGCTTTGTGTTTACTAATACGTGTCTAAAACTATTAAAATCCATTTCATATCAACATTTTTCAATATTTTTTATCGATTGAATTTAAGAATTATAAAACGTCTAAACAACGTTTTTATGAAATGTTAGCTTAATATGAAAGGATTCACTAAAATGCGTTCATTAAAACAAGAACTATATACATTTAGAATATTCTCGTTGAAGTCTGGTTAAAGATGTCAAGAAATTTTAATAATCTTTATCATTAAGTTCATTACGAATTCAGGCTCATCTCTCTCTCCCTCCCCACACACCCACGCACACACCCACACACATTCAAATGCTGTCTAAATTGTAAAAATCAAGACATGACATGATAGAGATATTTTTGCATCTGTGCATTTCATTCATATTTACCTACTGTTAAAATTCCCAATTCATCCTTCGTCAACAGTAAATATATTTATTATTTTTCTCTTACGTTTTAATAATTCAGTAACAAATATCAACGACTCTCAGAAAAAACTATACGATGTGCATTTAAAATGTTTAATATTTGTTCCATAAATATTTATTTCCATAAAAAAGGAATAATGTATAAAAAATCTAGACAATATTTCCTAAACATTAACAATGGGGGTTCTTTTCTTTTCTAAAATAAATTTATTAAAAAAACAACAAATTGCAATGATAATGCATTTATAACTTATTCAGAGCACATTTGTAAATTTCAAAAATATTACATTGCATATTTGCATGTTTATGAAATACATATTTCATAAATATGCAAATCTAAATTAAGGCAACAGAATCGTCCAATGAAATTATATAATAAGAAAGTATTATTAAGCTTTTAAGTTGCTTTTTTATACATAAAAAATGTCAAATTTTATTCAATAAAATTGCTTTTAAAATTATAATATTTAATTGTTTTACAAAAACGAATATATTATTCATGAATTTATCTAAAACGTTTTGACTAGAAGTTTATTTTTGTTTCATCAGATGTAACATAAATAAATAATTCAATCTACGAAATATTTTTCCTCAAATGTAATACCGTATATATTTAACGAAATTGACAAGAATTATAACTTGAACAAATTAATAATTATTCAAAAATTTAGCAACACGTTTTTTTAATATAGTATATTAAGTTTCAAATATAATGGTATTAAATATATCGGTTAATACAATTACAGTTGTTCAAAATTTTACATAGCTTTCTATAATTTGCTAGCAATAATTGTAATTTATATCTATTTTTCATAGAAATGAATTGGATTAGCATCATTCATATTTTTATTTACGGTTTAATTCTGTCTTCTTTTTTTTAGAATTTCAAAAATAGAAGAAGTTTTACTTCATACAATTACTTTCAAAAATATGCTGATATCCCATCCAATTTAAATTAAGCAATGCTTCAGGATATTTTCACTTCCTGTTAAAATCAATAATACTTAAAAAGCTAAGTATTTAGAATGTTCATAAAGCATTTCATTCGTGCAAATATAATTTATTATTATTATTTTTAAATAAATCTCAAAAGCATTATCTCTAATGTCTGTTGTTAAAAATTTAAGTTATAATTGAATTTCACTACTCCTTGTAGACATTCTCATACTGAGAGATTCCGATTTTGAAACAATTCTTGTATTCAGACATATTTGTGCTTTATGAAATAGCATATAATTAGTGGTTAATTAAAACATAAAATTGTCAAGCTACCTAATTATTCATAATTAGATAATAATTGGATTAATAATATAAGTGAAAGAAATGTTTTTTTTTAAATGTAATTTCCAAAATAAAATAGGACGAATATTGTTTGGTATCGTCTATCGGAAATTTAAACAAATATATAATGCATAAGACGGCATTTCGTTATATTGTAGCAAGATCTAGTTACACAATCGCCTTCGATAAGATACTAATCTTCTTTGGCAAGCAGTTTATTCTCAGGAAAAATTCATCCTGCCAGACTCTAATTGTGTTTCCTAAGCAGATGGGCAAAATCAGTTTAGTTGTTGAGGATGGGAACAGTAGTCAAAATTTTATTAATATAACTATCTTCAAAAAATGGCTCAAAGCGAATGGCATACATTCGTTAATGTCTTATAGAAGATTATAAGTGTGATTTGAGATGATGAAATCGATTCAGTGACTGAGACTTCACCTTGGTTCAGTAATTGATTTTAAATTTATTTTAATAACATACAATGCATGGGATTACGTGGCTTTTTAGAAAAAATAAATGTATATAATTATATATGGTGAAGCTCGTATTCCAATTGGGAATATAATAGATTTGAGGTATTTAGATATAAAGATATTTGAGGTATTAAGATATATCTTGGAGGTATTAAGATATATCTTGAAAGTATTAAGATATACAAAATAAAGACAACAATTAAAGAGATGCCTTAGATATCATCATTAATTAAAAAATATAGCAATATAAAATAATTTAAAGCGATGTATCAGTTACAATAATTATATTAAATTAATTAACTTTAATTACTCTATATAAATAACTTCATCAAACATGAACTTGCTTATATTTACCTTGGCGCGTAACAATTTTAAACCCGTAAAAATATGGCGCATTGGAAAAATATATATCCTTTGTTATCTTTGGTTTAAAAACGAATTATTCAGACTTCCTCAGTTTTAGCAATCATGTGAACTGATTCCTTCCGAACTGTATAATTTAAACTGCCATTTCTCACGCAACAGTGGTTGCCATTTAAAGCATATGATATGTCCTCACGTTGTACTAAAAAGTATATTTTACCATACGCCGAATGAGAAATAAAAACTCTTCTGTATTAAACAGAGCAGCTAAATCTACAATTATTCTTCATTTTTTTTAATTTGCAAAAATAACAAACTAATGTGCTACAATTATTATTTTTATTTGCAAAGGCAAATTAATGATAAATCTTAAATTAATGTATTTTTTATTAATCCTATAATTAAATACTATAATCTATTAACTATTTTATTAATAAATTGAAAAAAAGTTTCATATTCTAATGCACATGCGTTAAAATTTAAGAACAGTAAAGAATGCTGATTGTTTTGTTGTTGTGTTCTTTTTATGGTACTTGCCATTGGACAAGAACGCTGTTACAAAACAGCGATTTTAAGCCGGTAGAGTGCGTCTCTTATTTTTTCAGTAGCGCCATCTTGGACCAAGAGTACGACATTGCTGCGCACTTGTCACAATCCTTTTTAGGGGCCATGAATTTTCATTTACTCATGCACAGATCGTAATTTAGACCTGAAACAGAGAACGGTATGGTACCAACTACTAAACTGGTGCCAATAGTGATATTACTCTCGACAAGGAGGACTTTGTAATCACAAGGATGACTTTGTAGATTTATACGAGCGTAAAACACCACCACACATTGAGGAATCTTTGACCGGTGGGTTCGAACACGCAACCGAAAGGACATGAGTCCAACGTCCTACCAACCCGGCTATCTCGGCCGCTTATAATTTTATTTTCTCCTGTTATTTGATAGATTTAACCATCTAAAATTCAATTTATTTACAAATTTTGAGTTTTGGTTTCAGAGACGTGGATATAAAATCACTGTTAGCTAGTTTTAAAACATTGAATGCAGGCTATCTAATAATACATTATCAAATATTGCATATATTATACAGAATTTTATTTATAGTTTGCAAAAAAAAAAAGATTTCTACAAAAGATATTGAAAGCCTGACTTTCTCTGACTTTTTGACTGTTCAAAATTAATCATATATTTCTTTAAAATCAATCCAAATAATCATCATGATGTTATAAAAAATAATTATACAGCTCCAAATTCAATTGTAACATCTAAACAAGAAAGTTAACAATATTCTTTAAATGTTGTACTAACTCAATATCCCTTCATAATGAAATAAAAATTTCGAATACAAGGAAAAGTTATTTTTTAACCGTATCCTTAAATTATGATTTTATTATCAGCTTATTTGTAAAAAATAAGGGGGAAATTGTAATCAGCAAAGGGAAAATATTTTAATTAGTATTTTAGAATAGTGATTAGCAAAAATTTTAATAGATGAGTTATCTTTATAATTTAAGGAAAATATTTACTAAGATTTTTTTTTGTGTGAAGAAATGAAATCTAGCTTTTTTTTAAATGTCTGTAATACATACATTTTCTCATTAAAAGGTACATCTATAAGTTATCCACAAAGATTTTGCTGTTATAGTAGCAATAACAATCAGAAATTTAATTAAAAATGACTTGACTCCTAATTTTACAAATAAATTTACATTGGATGTTAAATATAGTGTCATGAAATGCAGGTTCATTACGAAATAATAAATGACCTTATAAAATAAAATTTCCAACTAAATGAGAGGGAAGAAATATATGAGGATTTTTTCTGGCTCTCGACAAATATATTTTGATTTTAAATTTTAGAGAGATAGAGTTTACATAAATAGTCATTCAAATAGTTGTTTATATGCCAAATAACGTTATAAAATTTTCGAAGAATATATATAATAGAAGCAGTTTTTGTGAAAACATAGTCAAGGACTTATGTTCCACCTAATTAAACATTCAGCTCTCATTTTTATGCAATTAAATCTTACCAGCAAGGAGATTATTATTCGAATGTTTAGAAAAGGAACTCCATCTTACCTGCAAAAGAAAAATATTAAATTATGTTAAAATGTCAAAATTATGTAGACACATTATTTAATTCATTAAATAAATATCATGGATCTCCCAAGTTTATTACATTAAAGCAATATAAAATTACACTTGGTAAAATTTTCAGTATTAAACAGGGTACTCAATGTTGAAAAAAAATTGAAAATTGAAATATTAATCAGAGAAAAAAGCTATTTAAAAAAGTATTTCCTTAATTCTAAATGATGAGGTGGAATGAGATCCCCAGAAGGTGATTTTTAAAAATTTAAGTTGGCCGGAATCTCGTTCTTGGCGGTATCTAAATGTGCCGAGCATCAAATGAATATGCAGGGAGTTTTCAAAGATAAAAAAGTATTCTAAACGCAGTTATCATACCGATGCTCAAAAATACCTGTCGTGACTTACGTGTAGGCAAATAAAGTTCAAGCTTTTAAAAAAAATAATCTTCTTTATTAAACATTTCTTTCAACTCACCACTTTCAAAATCAAACTTTCCTTTTTAAATCACACACCAATCTAAACACACATCGCCATCTTTTTTCTCCTCCCCTTTTTTTCCCGTTGCCAATCCACAAAAAAACAACCAAAGGAACTACTTTTATATTTTTGGTTGCCATACAGGAAATATATAAAACAAATTAAAGAATGAATCGAAATAAACATAAATTTAAAATTTAGTGACCCTGACACCTTTCCCCAGGTGTCATATTAAATCCAAAGATTTAATATGGCAAAAAAAATAATAAGGGTCACATCATTTACACTTATCAATAGACTTTCCCTACTAATAAGTAATTTTAAAGTTCCAAAAATTCTTAAATTCTCTATAAAGTTCTAATTCGTCTTCTTCTATTTACAGTCGAGATAGTGCTTAGTTTTGACCCTTTTATGTGACTTGCCTCGATATCATGGCGCTGAATGGCTAACGCCCATCTCTGCAATCGTGGACATTGGGGCACGGCACTCGTAAGAAACACTAGCGGATTATGATCGGTTAGCAAGAAGATCTTAGCTCCACAAAGCAAAGTTTCAAATCTTTTCAAAGCCCAAATAATAGCATACGCTTCTCGCTCGATTGTAGACCACTTCTGTTGTGTTGGACTGTTTCTGGCTTCCAAAAGCTATTGGATGTACATTGTTTCCTTCATCCATTTGGCCTAGACAACACCCCACTTCTGTCTGCGAGGCATCCGTGTGCAAGTAGTATGGTTTCTCTATATCAGGAACTTTTAATTCTGTAATTCCACACAATGCGGCCTTCAACTCATTGAATGCTTTTTCAGCCTCTTTACTCCATGGAATTTCATTCGGCACTTTCTTCCTAGTAAGTTCTGTTAATGGTAAAGCAGTTTTTGCAAAGTTTGGACTATATTGCCTGTAAAAATTGCATAATCCTAATGCACTCCTCAGTTCTTTCTTTGTCTTGGGAGATTTTAAGTTTTGAATCGCCTTTATTCTTTTTTCATCAGGTGCGTGCCTACCTGAACCAACTACATGTCCCAAGTATTTAACTTTCTGTCTTGCAAAATCACACTTGTCCAAATTTACTGAGAAATTAAAATACTCCAATCTTTTGAAAACTTCTTCCAAATGTTTCATATGCTCCTCCCACGTATCAGAAAATACTGCTAAATCATCAATGTAAGCACAAGCAAAATCAGATATAGGTTGGACCATTTTAGACATGGCTCTTTGATAAGTTGTAGCAGCGTTCCTTAATCCAAACGGTAATACATTCCATTGATACCGACCTCGGTGAGTTCGGAAAGCTGTTAAATGTTTGCTGCTTTCTTCCATTGGTATAGCCCAATATCCCTTCAACATATCTAGCACTGTTATAAAATTTTTCTTCCCTACTAAGAAATTCAACTCCATCATATTCTGCATCGGATATGCATCAGGTACAGTCAGTGCATTTAAAATTCTGAAATCTATGCATAACCTTATGGTTCCATCTTTCTTATGAACACATACTACTGGGTGTGCTATTTCACTTACTACATGTTCAATTAATCCTAACTCTAATAATTCATCTATTTGTGCATCCACTTCTCTTTTCAAATTCTCCGGTATCTTATAAGTTTTGGGTTTCATGGTTTCCTCTCCAGCTTTTAACTTTATCACATGCTCCTCCACTTTAGCTCGTTTAATTCTTCCAGAAAACAACGTTTTGTATCGATATAGAAAATCCTTCAACTGCTTTTGTTGTGTCTCGGTTAGGTATTCAGCATTTACTCTTTCTAATGCTTCATCATTTCTCTCAGCTATTGAAAGTTTTGGTGTTTCGTATATCTCACCGAATTCCTCATCAATATCATAAACCACTCCAACAGTCTGAATTCTTGCTTTGTATTCCCTCATCTTGTTTACATGGAGCAATCTTAAATTCCCTTCAGGCATCCTCAAATAGTAGGAATTTGTTTTTACTCTCCTCACAACTTCAACAGGACCTATCCATCTAGCATAAAATTTATTGGTTGAGTCCGGTATTAATACAAGCACTTGATCTCCTGGTATAAATTCTCGAGGTTTCTTTCTAATATTGTAATATTCAGCGTACTTACTTTGTTGCACCTCACTTGTCAATTTTGCTTTTCTTGTTGCTACCTCTAATTTTCCTCTTAAATCCTTCAAATAATTCTCTACTGATCCCTTCAGGTTTAGAGGTAATAATATTTCACCAGTCCAAGCTGATTTTAATATCGACAGCGGACCTTTTGGTTCTCTTCCATACATCAGCAAAAAAGGTGGAACACCTGTCGTTGCATTTGGAACTTCTCTATAAGCCCAAATTAAAAATGGTATTTGTCTATGCCAACTTCTTCCTTCCTCTCTGATAGTGTGATGCAGCATATTCTTAAAAGTTTGATTCCATCTCTCAATTGAACCATTTCCTTCCGGATGGTACGGTGTTGAAAAGCGTGGACAAGCTCCTAGAATTTTTAAAAACTCTTGCGTTAAACTTGATGTAAAATTAGTTGCATTGTCCATTAAAATCACTTCGGGAATTCCGGTCCTACTGAAAATTTCCAGCAGAGCTTCACACGTATTCTTAGACGTCAAAGATTTTAGAGGGACTGCTTCTGGCCATCTAGAATGTTGATCCATCAAACACAGAATATACTTATGTCCCTGTGATGATATTGATTCTACAGGACCCATTAGATCTACATTTACCACTTGGAATGGAAGTTCGGGATGACATACAGGTGTTATTGGAATCTTATCAACTGAACGATTTACTTTTCTGCATTGACAACCATGACAGTAACTACAACATGCTCTAATCTCCTTGCTCATACCTGGTCAATAGAATGAGAATTTGATCCTCTGAATTGTTTTCCGAGCTCCTAAATGTGCTCCAAATACTGATTCATGTGCAATTTCTAGTATCTTGTTCTTTCTAATTTCAGGAATCACTAGCTGTCTTACCTTATTTCCACACATAATCTCTTCATGGTATAGCATATTATCCTCCAACACATATCCTACTTTGTTTTGCTTAGCCAACCTCCATGCTTCTTGAAGAGTATTGCACCTCCTTTGTTGATTCTTAAAGATCTCTGCTTTATTTCTGTTATTCTCTTCAGCATCATATTTCCCTATTATCGGCTCCCCTTCTTCCATTTCATTATTCACACTCACATTCACTGCTTCATTTTGAGCATCTGATCTTAAGTTCACAGCAACTGTGACAGTTGGATTGTACATTCTCTTTTGTTCCTTCAATGCTTCATACGTTTCCATATCCAATAATATGTCAGCATTTAGTCCATCCAGAGTTGCCACTATCGTCTTAATTACAGGTGTAATATACGAATTCGTCACTAATCCAATTTCCACTTCTTTTAGTTCAGCCTTTAAACACGTACCAAACGCAGGTTGCAGCATTATGTATCCTTTAGAATCTACTTCTTTACCCACCACACTGCTTCTAAACACATTTATTTGTGCTCCTGAATCTACAATAGCTTCGTACTCAGTTCCTCCATATGAAATTTTTACTATTTTAAGATCAGACATCTTTGGATGAACAGCAACCCCTTTCTGATTTTCCATTACAACCTCACCGTTGAATCTCGCAGTAACTACTTTGCTTTCGCTCTCTTTTTCTTCAAGAACTTTGACTTCCGCCACTTTAACCTCAGTCCTTCCTCTCCCTTCTTTCTTATCCCGACAAAATCTGGCCAAATGTCCTTCTCGCCCACAGTTGAAGCATGTTACTGGGTTTTTGAAAAAATTCCGCTTATCAAATCTCCTGTGATTACTCGACTCTTGTCTATATTCTTCACCAAAGATATGATTTCTTTTATTAAAATAGCTTTGTTTTTCTTGACGGAAATTTCTATACGATGGAAACAAAGAGGCTTTATTATATTGCCTTGCATTTTCATATTCATCTAACTTCTCAGAAAGAGCATCGACTGTAATAATTTTACTCCAACAATCAATAAAACTTTGTTGAATATCTCTCGATACCTGTTCCTTCATCTGCTCCACAATAACAAGTTGTTTCAGACTTTCGAAATCATTAATTTTTAATCCCATAATACACTCGTTGAAATAATTCGCCAACTCAAACCCAAAATCTCGCCAAGTATTTTCAGACGATTTACAATGACTTTTAAATTTTATTTTAAATGCTTCCGGGCTCAATTTAAATCTTTTCAATAATATACTCTTCACGTGCTCATAATCTTTTGCCTTTTCTTCAGGTTTCCGGGCAATTCAATTCGCCATTTCCAACGGCAATAGTCCAATTAGATTAGTTACCCAATTTTCCCTTTTAATCTGCACTCTTCCTGCTTGCCTTTCAAATAATATTAGATAAAAACTTATATCACCTTCTTTGGGATCAAAGTTATGCATTAACCTTTGCAATCCAACTTGTTCTTGCATCCTTTCATTTTGAGAACTCATTTCTCTTCCAACAACACTATTCACAAACGATGCCTTTATCTTCAACTTTTCTAATAAAAACTCATTTTCTTGTCTCTTCTTTTTCAATTCAAACTCATTTCCTTGTCTCTACCTTTCTAATTCAAACTCATTTTGACGCTTAATTCCTTCCTCTCTTTCATTAACTATTCTTTCTAATAATTCTTTCACAAACTCCTCCTCATACTCCGTACTTCCTAGTATTATCTTTTTTAAATCAACAACTTTCATATCTTTCGTAATAGTTTCTCCTAATTCCTCCGCCAAACACTGCAAATCTACCTTCTTTGATCTTCCTAAAAACGCCATTTCTAAACCAACTCTTCTAAATAAACTTCGATAAATATTATAAATTATATACTTTCTTTCAACAACCTCTATAATAATAAAAATAGCTTACTCTTCACCAGAGTTGAAATATTAGAAATCTTAGAATTCTTCAAATTCTCGAAATCCTTTCAAAGCTCACTTCTTCAAATTCGGTTGAAATCCATTGGGTTATTCCTTCGCATTTATGTCATGACTTACGAGTAGGCAAATAAAGTTCAAGCTTTTAAAAAAATATTCTTCTTTATCAAACATTTCTTTCAACTCACCACTTTCAATATCAAACTTTCCTTTTTAAATCACACACCATTTTAAACACACATCGCAATCTTTTTTCTCCTCTCCTTTTTTTCCCGTTGCCAATCCACAAAAAAAACCAAAAAAACTATTTTTATATTTTTGGTTGCCATACAGGAAATATATAAAACAAATTAAAGAATGAATCGAAATAAACATAAATTTAAAATTTAGTGACCCTGACAATACCTATAAATGAATTTTAAGATGTAGTTTTTGTAATTAAATAGAAACTGATAAATAATAGACATAGTCCGTAATATTTAAACTTTATCCATAAGATCAGTAAACATAAATAAATAAAGTGCCTTCCGGAATGAGAATAGCACTCATACTGATGTAATCCCTAATCCAGTATTAGGTATTAACTTATTTTAACAGATATAATCTGTTTAAGCCCAAATATCTGTGTAGGCAGTTTCATTCAATTGCTTAATTATATTATCTCATAATGGTACCTATCATTATTCTTATTTAATGAATGAATGGAGGAAGAAGATGATTCATACACAATGCAATAAAATGAAATAAGTGTCAGCCTATTCATATTTTCAGCGTAGCTTCTTCTTAACATTATCTTAACATTACATAATCTAAATACTGACATATGAAAACAAATTTCTGAATAAAGGAAAAAGTTATGTATTTGGTGCATAACAACTCATGTGCAGCAATGGCAAGAAAAATATTTTGTTATCAGAAATATGCATGCAAGCAATTTCAACTTCTTCAGCTCCTAGTAGCACAGTAATGCTGTAAAATATTGTATTATATTGATCACTGTTCGCAATATTGTATAATAATGATTAATATCATATAATGTAGAACAATATCATATAATATAGTGCAATAGACTGTTCTACCTGGGAGCTAAAACAGTTTCAGACTGAGTAAAAGAAAATAAAAGAATTTTGATTGTGACGTTCTATAAAAAGAAAATATTTTTATATGAATTTTCACCTTGAGAAAGAGTTTCAGAGAGATATTTCACTTATTGTTAATATTTTTATAATTCTATTCATATTCTAATTCTATTAATAATTCTGAAATCATAATTATGTTTAACATTTTTGCTTTATTTCTTGCAAATAAATGGTAAATTATTGATCAAAGGATTTTTTTTAATCTTCAATCCTTTATAAAAATCTTCAAGACCTAAAAAGTCTTATTATTTATATATTTACTGATTATTTTTGTAAATATTTATTTATTAAAAAATAAAATATTAGTAATAAAAATCTAGCCCTTACTAAATAAATCTGCCCATTTTTAAATGAAAATTTTATCACAATTGAATGACTTGAACCAAAATTTTAATTCGTGATATTTTAATGTTAATCAAATAATATTTATTCAAATTTTAGAAAAGAAATAACATGGTTATGTTTTCGTTACATAACAATTACATACACATGATAGAAAATTTATTCGCCCAATTTTATTATTTTCACATAATAAAAAGTAGGAATCACTACAAACTACATAATCATTTTTTAAATGCTTATTATTAATGTAAATATAATTTGCTACATTTTTGAAATATTATATTTTGCTTATAATATTTCTAATCATATGGCAAATGAATTTATTTTCTTATCGAAAATCCATCTCAATATCGAAACTAACCAGCAAAAGATTTGTCTTTTAAAGGATGTCTGATTCTGCAGATTCAGGCCTTAATCGGAGAAACTTGAAAGATTAGAAAAAGTTCCGAATTCACATGACCAATTCAATCATCCTAAGCATCGAAGAATCTCACTACTATAACAGAAGAGGAAACAGACATTTGGAAAGCTCTCAGACTATGAGGTGGAATGAGATCCCCAGAAGGTGATTTTTAAAAATTTAAGTTGGCCGGAATCTCGTTCTTGGCGGAATCGAAATGTGCCGAGCATCAAATGAATATGCAGGGATTTTTCAAAGATAAAATATCTTGGGTGAATATGTGAAATCAGAGATATTTCTTTTGAACTCATCACCTGAAAATGGTAATTTTAACAGTTGCAATTCTAAAAGAAATAAAATATTTTATATCTATTTATCATCAATCTTCGGGAAAAATTTTAAGAATCAAAGTTTTTCCTTTAACTGTTTTATAATAAATTAAAAGTCATCTAGAAATAATTAATTTTTTAATTACAAGGAGTGATCCAAAAAAAGTTAAGAAGCAACAGTGTTTGGAAAGTAGAAATAGTGGATTGGAATATTGTTACCCAGTGTGGAGACATATAGCACTAGTTGTCTTAGACCAGTAGTTCCAAAGATAGTGTTAGTTCTAAGACCTGAAGTAATAACAGTACATCGACAAGTGTAGATATCATTGGAAACTTTTAAATTGGACTGGAGTCATCGTCTTTCCATACAGCCCCGATTTGGCTCCCAGTGAATATTTCCTTCTTCCAGCATTGAAGAAATAATTAACCGAAAAAAGACTCATAGACGATGATGTTCAAAAAGGTTCCGAGAAAGAACTAAATAGCCAAGGACCTCTTTTGTCTTGAAAACTTTTTTTTTGGATCACCCCTAGTACTACTATAACGCCTTCCAAAATATAAACTTCCTAATCGTTATTTAATTCAATGATTTAATAGCATTGAAAATAGTCATTAGAAAAATGGACACATTGAATACTTTCTGTATATTTAATCTTAATTAAAATCATCATTCATTTATACGCAAAAAGAGAAATAACGTTTAAAACATTTTTTAGAAAAAATAGGTAATAATTAATTGATTCTACTTTAAAAGTAGGTTTACTTTTTGCTCCTGCAATAAATTTTTGATCAAGAATCCTAGCTTGGCATGCGTCTTCCGGAGAGACGATTGACATCCTCTATACAACTCACTCAACAGAAAATCCGTACGGATTATTACCTCATAATACTGTTGCAATAAATATAGATTAGAAAGTCGTTTCATACCCCTATATGTCTAACCATTCTGGTTAGTAAACGGTATGATGTGTTTGTTATGGAAATTTTATAAAATTCTAGAATATTTGCAAAAGTTAAAACGAAAAATATGTATAGAATTTACAAACATATAAGAAACAACAATAAAAAGAAGGAATGATTTACAAAGATTTTCTACTTTGAAATATTACAGAAATACTATTGGGAAATCTAGTGTGCAGGATTTTTAAAAATGAATTTAGAAGATAAACACGATTATGATTATTGGACCGGTTCTCATAACACAGTAGATAAGAATGTAGTTAAAACCTATAAAAAATAATTTTATTATTTGTTACAAAGAAAATCAGTATTTGGCTAATATTTATGAAAGGACCAATAAAAAGAGAAGACAATCAGTGAGCGTAAACAAAAAAGAACTTAAATACAGAAAACTAATGCAAAGGGAATATAAATAAAATAAGAAATGAAGTAAACAGGAAATAAAATAAAAAGTAAATGATGAATTATATATATATATATATATTCACACGCCATGTAAGAAGTAAAAATGCTTATGCAGTTGGAATATTCATATGCAAAGATTTATAAGCAACATATAAGTAGTTCTGAAAAATAATGAAGCCTGCAGATGAAAGTAATTTTAAGTCCATAAATACAAATTTACATAAAAGAAATGTATGTAAGCAAAATTTAACAATAAATAAAACAGGTATATAGGGATACATAAATAAATACAGAGCTGGAGAAGGAAGTATAAAGGAGAAATAAGTTCCGGTCTAATGCAAAACAATATGAAAAAACTAAAAACATTTTGTAATGCCACTTTTAGTGTGGTGAAATTTAAATTAAAAAGGTTGATTGACTTGGTCAGTCCAATAGAACATTATAAAAGCTCCGCTCATTCGGGTTTGGTATGACCAAGTGGCATTAGACCCACCTACCCACCACGTAGATTAATAATAGACATCAATTGAAATAAACGACAGAATTCCGTATTCACTTTAAAAATCTTAATTTAACAGTCATGACAAATTTAAGAATCGTTTAGAAACAGAACAGTTTTGGTAAACGGCAGGCATATATTTCAAATGATTTAATAGGTTTATATATTGTCAAGATTTAATAACATTAATTAAAGTGTACAGCACTTCATGAAAAAATTTTGTACTCTGTAATTAAGTTTGAAAAACGGAATTCTCTAGAATTTTCCCTAGAAACCATTCTTCACATTATAAATAGTTTCCTAGATTTTCTATATAATTGTAAAGTAAAATTTGCAAAGCGGAAAATACATTACAGATTACTTTGCCACACATCGGTTTTATATTCTTTCGTCTATTTTAATGTCATTATTTTTTTTTCAAAATAATACTTGCATTTTTCTAGCATACCTGTCTTTCGATTAAAATTCTTATCTTGCATCCGATTGATAGGTCATCTAAATAGCTTTGTATATATTAACTAGGTAATAAATGTAATCTATAAAAAGCTTAGATATTATACATAATGCCTAGGGAAAATATATTCCGAATTCAAATAAATGTTTATGTTTCAGGTTTGTTTACATATGACTAAAGAGTTCTCATCAGTGACATTCTCATTAGTGGGAATTTACCCAAAAACAAAGAAATTTCTCCCCCTGAACTTGCCAGCCTTTAATTTATGAAAACTGAGGATTGTTTTAAACTTCGAAGCGATATCACCAAAATTAACGGCTCGTAAAGTTTGAATTATAACTAACCATTAAGAATATTAAGTTCAAGCAAATATTCTCCTGGCAAGTCATAAATATCTAGCTACTTCGCTAATGAAAGGAAATTGGGGGAACTGGATAGGGCGAAGAAAACCTTAGACTGAATATGTTTTCTACCCACTTTCTTTCAATTCAGACATTTATTTCTTTTTAACTTCTTGTATTATATATTGCTTAAATGAACTAAAATTATAAAGATTATGGACTTAAGGTATTTAGAAATTATTAATGCGGTATTTTAATATATCAAGAAGTTAATTTTTAGTTTATCAGTTGATTTGATATAGATTTTATTATATACTAATATAGCCTTTTCACAGTGAATTTACAAACAAAAAAAAAGTTAAATTCTATAATGATTTATATTTTTGATAATGATTTATAATTTAATATAGTAGGAAATATTGAAGATAAGTATTTTTTTTTTCATTTTAGTATTTCAATAAAAGCAAATTAAAATAACTGTTTCTTAAAGTTAATCTACGAAAGTTTATCAAATGCTATTACTCCTCACGACACTGGGACATTAAAAAATGATTAAAAAACTGGAAGACCGACACCGTGACAGCATAGGCAAAATCTATAGTTAAGTCTTAAGAACTATTACCAGTAACGGAGCAACTCCTCCATTAGAAGGCGGCACCGTCATTTGTAAGGGGTATCCCATCCCACATTCTTCTACCACCTAAGGCGTAAACATATTGAAAAAAAACTTTCCATTCCCATAGCTGAGTTGTCTCCTTATAGGAATTGACGAATATTATGAAACAAAATCAATTCCAAATCAATTTCCATTACTGATTGTAATAACTTAATGACTCTCTTAATATATGTATCTCTTTTGCAAACATGCAAAAAAGATGATCCTAAGTTTTTATTTTAGGTAAAAAAAAAATGACCAAAAACATGTCATTGCATTTTTATTTTACGTTTTTTACAAGCTTGTGTTACTATTCGTCTTTATAAACACTTGACAAGCTCTTTGCTCCAACTATTATTGAATGGAATTAAAATATTTCAAATATCACTAGATCAGTTATACTAAATATGTTTTATTTTTTAATTCGGAGAATTTATTGTGCGCCAAAGGTATTAATTTATAAGGAAAAAAAACTAATGTTTTTGAAATAATTGGTAATCCTTTTTTATTCAGTGATATTAATATTTAAAGTTTAGGTAGTAAGTTGAAAATTGTAAAATATTGTTCACAAAGACTATTCATCGTGGAAGTTTTAGATATTTCTCTAAAATAGATTTTTTTTCTTTATACCCACTTCCAACAGAAGATGAAGAATATAAGTTTGAAAAGTCAAGATACAAATTTGCTATACTCGTCCGTCAATCGTAAAATAAAAGGGATGTTTATCTATATAAATAAAAATAAAGAATTGTCATTATGCCTCTTATGCTCTACCGTACCGCTCATCCGATTGCTAAAACTTTGAGCATTTATTACTTGCAGTTACTAAATAGCTATATTAATAGTAAATTATTTAATGTATAAAAATATTTTCATATCTATTTACTGCATATATTAACCAAAAATTAATATCCAAATAAATCGCCAAGGGGACACAATAGATTCAGTAAAGATGCTAAATTCAAAATAGACGTTAATATTTCGTTACTTTTATATTTAAATGCTATATAATTTGTTTTCTGAGGCTATAGTTTTATTCGAGAGCAAGCGAAGAATTTTTAGGGGAACCAACCCTATAGATCTTAAATTTTAATTCAACATTTCATAAAATTCTAGTATTTTTGCTACATTTCTTTTTTGTTGTTGTTGGATATATTAAAGAAGAAAATTTTTGCATCATTTTAATTTAAATTAATTCAACTATATCGACAATTTTATGACATAAATATGTTCTATGTGTCTAATTATATTTAAAGGAAAATAATTTAATAACATTTTCTAACAATAATCTTAAGAATTCGGAGCGAATATTAAACGAATCACGAAAGATGCAAAAAAATAATAATTTCTACTCTTACAATTATCAAAAAAACCTAGCATTACAACTCCAAAAGATTATATAAATATATTATATGAAAAACGAATTTTTGTTTGTTCATACCTTATACGCTGCCGTATTATTCAACGGATTGCAACTGATTGACTCCTTGCTTGAGCCTGCTCGAATGTTATAGGCACAATACAATTATCATATATTTTATATAAAAAGGAATTTTTGCCTGTTCGTATCTTATGCGCTGCTGTACTGTTCAACCGATTCCGATGAAACTTGGTAAAACCTATTACTTGCATTTCCGCGAAGGTTATATTTTAAAATTGATAATTGACAAAAATCAAACAGCAAAAGGCACGCCCCATTCGAATGATGTCAGTTAATGTCTTCACAGGATGTTGTCATTCAGAGTCATCTCACACATGCAAAACAAAATTATCGATGCCGATTAAGGTAAGTTATATATAATGGAACTATTCCAGTGAAAGCTATAATTTTGCTGTTTATTAACTGAATCTGCAGATAATATTTCGATTACACAAATGTATATCGTGTTGATTGTTTCGACAAAAAATATGTTGCCAAACATTCGTCAATTAATCGATCTAATAGCGCAACATCTAGAAGTAAGCCAATTCGAGATTCTCAAATAAATGAGGAATGGCAAAAGATAAATAATACTGACCGTTTATAAATCGTAAATTCAGTCTCTTAAGATCAAAACTAGGCAATAAGCGAAAAATAACATTTATATAATACCTGATCGTGAGTATCAGAATCAAAAGACCAATAAGAGGCAAGAAGCTTGGCAACTATTCTTAGAGGAACGTCGATTGGAGAAATTGTGATTAGACCAGGCATTCCTTTTATTCCCACCAACTAACATTTCATTTGATTCCAAACGACTGCAGTTCCCCTTTTGACTTACATTCTTAATAACTATCAAAGGGCGCAAGGTCAATCACTTCAAGTGGGTGGACTGAATTTGAAAATTCCATGTTTTTCAGATAACCAGTTGTATGGTGGATGCTTATGAGTCGGACTGTCAAGAAATTTATTTGTTTCCACTGAAGACGGAAATAACAAAAAAATTTTGCCTACCGTAGAGTCTTAAATAAAAAAAAGTTTAAAAAAAAATAGAATATATACTATTTACACTTCTCCTTTATATATCATTCAACTTCATTAAATGTATTCCTTTCCGATGCGAAAATAAATATCATTCTTTCTATCATTCATAATTAAACAAGGCAGTTATTTAAAATTTCAAACGATATTTCCAAATTCATTCCAAGCAACAACGTGCCTGGTACTAGCTAGTTAACAAATAATTTATATCCTACTGTAAAATAATTATATTAAACTATATAAAAAATATTACTTCGATAATTTTGTCAGTAAGTCGAAATACGACAGGCATTTTCTACTAGCATATTTCAAAATAAAATTTTTGGTAACTTCCTTTATGTACTAAACTTCTCTTTACACTACAAGTTTCTAAATATCAGATATCTATACATCATGCTTCCAAAAGTCCTTTTATATCTCATTATTAAAGTTATCAGTGGTCACAAATGAAGTGGTTATCATTATGGTGTAGAATTGTCTATGAATGTTTTTCGCCATCCAGCAAACATTAATTAAATTGGACAACAAACTAATACACTTATCTTTCAGAATAAGATGAGCAATTTTTCAAAAAAAATCTATGTAAAATGTTAATTGTTACACGAGCTTATTTATAAACTTATATGGAGGTTATATACAATTTATGATGATTGATTATTTTATATAAAATATATTCAGAGTTATGGATGTGGTGATGGAATAAAGTAGGCCTGGCAGTCAAACAGCAAAAGGCACGTTCATCAGAGATTTCAATTTTCATCACAACACACATTTTATTGATATGTAAATATCGAATTGTTAATATGATAATGTTGTTATCAATTTCTCAAACAAATATTTTGCAACAAAGTATAAGCTAATAAAATTATTTTTCATATTTATCTTTCCCATGTCCTTCCACTTTTAATATGAACATATGAATTGCCATAGTAAATTATAGCTGCATTTTTACGAAGTAACTCTTAACTAATATCTGTTAGCAGCATTATCATTGTTCCTTCATGATAAAATCATAAAGAAAATTAACCTACCGGCTTTGTAAAAACTTGGAGCATCACTTGCTGAAATTTGTCGAATATTTAGTAACAGAAATTTAACTGCGAATAGAATGAGAAAACAATAACCATTAACGAACTCTGCACTGTTGTTGTTGTTTACAATTACACTTGTCATATACAAGCCCTCTGATCGCTGTCAGCGATTTTAAGGCTTTCTAACTAAAATAAAAGTATAAAATGTGTTTAAAGCAATGTATAATATTTGATTAACGAATATGGATACTCAAAATTATATTAAAAATTAAATAAAACATCTTAACCTTAAAATATAATATTTGGATATAATTTGAAATTTTTTAAGGGTATTAAAACCCTGAAACAAGACCAGAAGGATATAGATTTTCTAATACTCGGATAGACCAAAATTTCAAATTTCTCAGCGAGCTTCTGAGCATTCAAGTATATTAAAAGGTAAATCAACTGATAAATTCTTTAAAAAAAGATCTCACACATTACAGCATTTATTTAAATAATGCAGGCGTCTGGAAGGAGAAAATCATGACTGACATTTAAAACTAAATAATGCATTAACATACAAAAATCTCTATACTTATTGCTAGGAAGACATTGCCAGACTGCAACTACTTCCGTGATTTGATCAATCCAGATGGTACCTCAAGAGATGGCATTACTAGATTAGCTTTATCCCTGAGGAAAGAGAGCACTTTTGGACAGAAGTACTACGCACGCAAAAGTAGATGGAATAATGGGAACTATACCAAGAAATGACAGAAGACGGAGTTTTAACATTAAAATACTATATCATTTTTTGAAATGTAATTAAAGATTTCAAATAATTTTAAATGTATTTTTTTAATTCCGAATAATTTTTAATTCTTTTCAAATACATTCTTTAAATACTTTCAAACTAAACACTTAATATTTTTATTTTTTCAGCAATAAATATTTAAGAATCTAATCTAATTCAATAAATAAGCATATGATTTATGATAAGAATAAACATTTCAAGAGAAAAGTGAAAAGTTTTTGTTCATTTTTGAGTTTCATAATTATGACAAAGAATACAAATCATCATTTTGCAGATTCTTATTATAATTTATTATTTTGATCATTTTTCATTCGCATAATGTAATATTTTTTGCTTACTTGAAGGGCTGATTTTTCAAAGAATATCTTTTATAATATATAAGTTAAAGTAATACATTTTCACTTTTTGTATTTTAATTTTACCTTTATGTTTTTTCGTCTTCTGATTTTTAAATCTTGAAAGAACATTAAATTCTGGAATTGAATTTGTATATAATCTTTTAATTGATCTATTTTTGATTGCTAAATATAAGTGAAATGTTCCCGTTCCGAAATGTTAATATATGAGCATATAAAAAGTTTGACTTATGGAATTTTTTAAAAAATAAAAGAATACAATGTAAATATAATTAAACTGTTTGACCACTGAGTAACCTACCTACCTACAGAAATCTTAAGGTTATGTATATAGATATTTTCCAACCACTGAGTCTACTTATTGTTAAAATATTGAGGGAAAATATTATCTTAAAGAAAGAGTAACTCTTAATTTTCTAAGATTAATGGATTCGTTTCCGAGAGCTTAATAGATCCCATCATTTAATTTCCAAAATTCATCATTAATGGAACACACAAAGAATTAGTTGGAAATAAATCTGAACTGATTCACCAGATAACGATTTTTCATTAATCAACTTTTGCACTTACAAAACAAAGGGTGATCCAAAAAAGTTTACAAGCAGCAATATTTGAAAAGTAGAAATAGTAGGAGGTTATATTGTCACCCATATTGGAGATAGATAGCACTATTTGTCTTAGATCGGTTTTCGAGCAGATAATGTTAGCAATGAAATCTAAAATAGCTACTGAAAGTGGTAATGGCATGACGTCTGAAGAAGTGGTATCGCACAGAGATATATGATCTGATATGATTTCTATGAGTCATGAGCGTGTCCTAATCGGACATTCACAAACAAATTGCTGAAGACAAATTGCAGGGGGACAAAGCAATGAGTAAATAAAGGTGGATAAATGGTATTTTTTGAGGCGGTCAGAGCGATTGCTGGAAAAGTTCATATAAAAGGTCTGGACCCATCCTTCAAACAACCCCGATTTGACTCAGAGTGACTATTTCCTTTTCACAGCATTGAAGAAACACTTATTCGAAACAAATTCAAATCAGATGGTGATATGCAGAAAAGTGCCGAGAACTGGTTCAATAACCAGGAATATGATTATTACCAAGGTAAGTTAAACAAATTAGTCCAGAGATGTGATAAATGGCTCAATGTAAATGGTGATTAGATAGAGAAATAACCGTCACATATGTCTCTTATTACCATTGATACCCAGTGCTTATTTTGTTGATAAAGCATTTTTATTTGCCTTGTAAACTTTTTCTTGGATCACCTATAGTACTTAATCTTCAGGTCTATGTGTATAGACGATATCACCAGTAAAAGACGATTCAAAGAAATGAAACTGTGTCAGAATTGTTGTAAAAACCATTCCTTTGATTAAACTTCAAAGGCACTAACCTTCTAGAAAACTCAACCTTGAGAAAAATTAAAAATTTATGTTCGATGGAATTTTTAATACCAATATAAGACCATTTATAGCATACTTTTTTCTCTCATATGTTTGTCCTGTCAGAGTCAAATCTACCTTATGTTCCATAAAACTAAATAAATCTGAATCTTCAGTAAGTGATCTCTATAAAAATTATTTAGAAAAGAGGCTGTGGAATGGAAGCATTTCAATTCAGCATACAGTTATTGAAAACACATTCGCTATAAAATTAGTATTGTTAGCAGCATGGGTATGCTTTGCGATGATAATTAGTTGCATGATATTTATAATTTTGTTTTAATTTTATTTCATTGCATATAGGGATTTCTATAGTACTGTCCCTTTTTAAAATTCATTTAAAAATCATTCTCCCATTCATTGTATTCTTCCGTACAAAAATGGTTCAATTAATATTAAAAACTTATTATAATGCATAGTAATAATCCTTTGCAATATTATCTTTCACTTTTCAAAACTTTGACAATTTTTAGACTAAAAATATTCGTACCAGCAATGTTATAAATGAAAAGACAATAAACTATTGAACAATATCACATATTATTCCGAAATACATAGAAAATATAACATTAGCAGAAAATATAATACAGCATTAACGTGAATCATAGGCCTAATTCTAATAAAAATTGACTCAGAATTTTACTGATAAATAATTACACTGATTACTGAGGACGAATAATGTACTTACTGTGTAGGAATGATAAGGAACAACGGCGGCAACTCAGATTCGTTATACACTGACGAAACAATGAGGAAAGAGCAGAATACTGCACTTTCCCTGTTACATTTTGTATTTTGCACACATGTAAGAAGATCATAATAGTTGCCCACTTATTGCCAATACAAACCTTTACTTCCGCTATTCAATTATGCTTAAAATAATTATTCATGATAGTATGAAAGCCGAATAGTCGATAACTCTGGGGAGTACAGTAATTTGAAATTGACCGATATTTTTCTGTTTTCCTGTAGTAACTTTGTAACAAATTTTTTGATAAGAAGTAATTTTGCTTGAAGAATGATACTAAATTCCGTTATGTACAATGTTTTCCTCAATGGTTTTTGATTTTAAAATAATTACTGCAGTCGGATTTGAAATATGGTAAGATTCTGATCTATTCTGTCATTTTGTTTCATGTACTTTGGAAATGATTTCATTGGATTAAAGAAGCTATTTATCTGAACGAACTGATACACTTTTCATCTTCCAGCGAGTACAAGTGATTAGAATTAGTCAATTTAATGCTGTGATGATAAAATAGAATTATATGTATTATAACAATTTTACACAAAAATGATTTCATTAAGAATATTATAAAGGGAACTATTTTAATTCCGAGGGATGATGATTACATCACCTAATTGAAATAAAAAGAATTTGCTGCAAATAAATACTTTTCAATTTAATTGCAAATTTCCTTCACGTTTGAAAAACATTAAAAAAAGTTTCTTTTTTGCTTATCTTCTGCTTCTTTTCTATTCATTTTTCTATTTCATTTATAAAATTTCGATTGCATTGAAGTATCAACGTTTTGTTTTGTAATGGTAAAATTATTAATAATTTTAACATTCCCGTACATTTAAGAAGAATGCATTCATTAATTTATTTATTACTGTACCCTTCAAAGTAGACAAAAGAATTGGGAATAAATATTTTTTTAAAAAATAAAACGTGTCAACAATAAATAATTCTTTGTATCTTATTTAAGGCTGTCAGACACAATTTCATCAAAACTATCCACTTCTCGCTTTCGAAATTCAATTTTTTTCCAAATATATTTCATCACAAAAATTCGATTAAATTATGCAAACATTAAAACAATCCATGATCCAAAAAAAAATAATAATATATATATATAAAATAAAAAAAACACCCTGAAAGATAAAGAAAATGCAGACATTTGGAATTCTTACTGCAAAATGCCTTCCGGTTCAAAGGATTTTAAAATAGAACGGCTTATCTGTTGAACTTTCATCCTACTGATGGAATTTCTTTTCCATTGTGCCTGTTTAAATTTTTTTTCCAAAAAAAATCCTCAATATCTTCCAGATGAATTCATCCTCCATGTGTAAACTGCACTTGTAAGTTTTTGAAAGTTAGATTTGGAAACTGTAGCATAATAACTTTAATTTTAATTTGTTGTATTAAAAAGTTAAAGTTATATCTATCCAGTACTGATAGATATTACTTTGTAATGTTATTAATGATTATTTTTTGCATTATGACAAAAAAAAATTAAAATCGTTATAATCAGATAACTTAAAAAATTCAGTAATAGAAACATTGTATATAAATAAGATATAATTGCGTGCCTCAATGAAAGATATTTATTCATTAGCTTGAGTTTTAAAATAAAGTTTCCACTAAAGTCAGTTAAATCGAAAGGCAGCCTAGTTTTCGATTGTAAAATTCAGGTATCTAATAGGTAGTAGAAACTTAATATAAATATTTATTTATGACTGAAATGAATATAAAATATACCATAATTTTAATTTGGAATCCAATTTAACATTATAGATCATTTGTAAGGTTTTTATATCTATTATACTGTTAATTTCATAATATAGTATCGAGTACTATTCTACATGGAAGTTAAAATATCCGAATTGATTCCTAATTATAAATCCCATTTCAATCTTAATTTCTTTTTATTTCTAAGACAAATCAAAATTTTATATTCTTAATACAAATGAAGATTGGCAATCATCTTTGCTATTATAGTTATATTTTTAATTAGTTCAGGTAATGATATATTGTTTTATTATATCTTATCTTTTTTGAATAATTAATTTTAACATTTATTTAAAACCTATCTATTGGCGTACTTCGATTCCAAATTAATACATTTGGGATTGAATTGTAAGTATTAACATTTATTTTATATGTTGCTGTCAATTATTAACCAATTTCCATTAATAGATTATGAATGTGATAAGTCAATTAATCACTTTTAACAGTCCTTATTATAATTAGATAATGTACCCGTATAGATAGGTTGCTTTCTTGTTATAGCTAAGATAAATTATAGGAAAATACATGCACTTTGGCAGAATGTTTAAGGAATGAAAAAAATTATTTGTAATAAAATTTAGATGCAAATGTATAGATTCCTTGACAATTTTGTTCCATACAGAAAATTTAGAAAATTCCATACAGAATAGAGCATTTCCTTTGCATTATCTATGTTTTCCGATATTTAGAAACATCAAAATAAAAAAATTAAAACTAAAATGCATATGGAATAAATAATGATTCACTAATGGAAAATAATCAAATATAACTTTTGTCTTTAAAAAAACTGAAAAAAAAATGATAAATTCAGACAATCATAAAAAACCCGAGGATGTCACGCCATAGTGGTCTTAATCTAAAAATAGGATATGATTATGTAATTAAAAAAATAAGAAATTAAAGCATTCATTATATACAGAAACTCAGTTTCTCACTTCTTGTTTAAATATATATCTGTCAATAATGTATACAATAATTATTAAACAATGAATAAATAAAAACAAAAATAAACTAGTATTTTTTAATCAAAGAATTTCGAAACATATATTGCATTCTTTATTCAATTCGAAAACGACAAATGTATTTTTCATTTTACTACAGAGCCTTTGATGAAATAAATTCTCTGAATATATGAATATTATAAGAATACATCGCAAAGAAAGATAATAAAAAAGGTTCCGATTTGAATTTCAAAGATAGAAGATTTGAAACAGTTTTAAACCACATTGGATTTTGATCTTATTTTAAAGTTATTCCATTGAATGCAATTGAACATATGACTATGTAATATATTTTTTTCTTATTGTGCCATATCAAGAGTCTCCAAGCCAGAGAAGTAATAAATTTTGCGCCTTTGATTCAAAGGAAAAGATCCTTGAAAGGACAAATATATTATCTTGGACACCTTATAAAATATTTCACCCGGATAAGATTTTTCCCTCATTTGTTTGCTTTAGAAGAAGAAGAGAGAGAGAGAGAGAGAAGGATTGATGAAGTAAAGAGCTTTTCAAGAATTTTTAAAGTAAGTCCAACATTTTATCAAAGCTACATTTCTATTTTAATTTTATTTTTTCCACTCTGGACAGACGCCCGAGTACTTACATTTTAAATCTTTCCAAAATACTATATTCAATCGTAGCCGATAAATATCTCGTTCCTTTAGAATTTAAAATTATTTTATTTCAAAATCCAACCTCCTTATAAAAGATATTCCAATTCAAGGGAAACATTTGTTGAAATGTAAAACTTATTTTTTATATTCTATTTTTTGAATAAAATAAATGGATAGCAACTGGTTATATGCAACTGAAACCCTTTATACGCATAAATGGTGTCCCAACATTAATGCAAGATTTGAATTTTCCACCATTCGTGCAGTAAAATGTTGGCAAACCTATTAAAAATCATTTGACTGCTGATAGCTTAGGATTAGCGAAAGTCCAGTATTACTAGATGGAACAAAGAGTTTTCATTGCTGAAAAATATTTAAAAAAATAATAAGAGTCTGTCTGTCATAGTTAAAAAAATTGTGAATTTGGCTTTTAGATCATATAATTTGTTACCAATAGATTTATTTTTATTTGGTTAATTTGCAGTTAAAGGTATATGCCAACAAGCTCACAAATATACGTGCATTGAAGGATGAATTCAATGCTGTATCAACGAAATTAACCACATTTATGCAAACTGACTATGGAAAAAAATGATATAAGAACGCTTATGTGTCAGCAAAGCCCTCAGGACCATTTACTCTATATGTTATTCCATATTCAACCCTATCCTGTATATTATACGATTCAATAAAAAATATCACAATTTAAAGGGAAAACGCAGTTTTTTTATTTAATTAAATCTTGGGTTAACACGTAGTTCTGTCGCTTAACGCAGTAATGTAATGAACCTAAACTATCAGCTGCCAAATGATAGTTAGTGTTACTAACGTGCAGTAAACGCTGGTAACACTTTACTGCATGAATGGCGGCATAGCCATCTGCTAATTTTGGGACACCCTTTATATGGTGAACAACGAAGGTAAAAATAATTATAATAATGCATATTTCCATATTGTTTTACGTGTTTATATAAGAGAAAAATAATTCAGGACTGGATTTCACACAAAATCCGGAATACTAAGCAATTAATACAAACATGCAGATCTCATCCCGTTTCTTCACACTGAATAATAACTTTATTACAAAAACAAACTTACTATTAAACGATAATTTAAGAAAATATTGTTTGGAATGAATGAAGTATGATTTTTTGTTCCTTTTGGGGAATTTACTGTTGTTTATGTTTTCTTATCAGAGATTCCATGAAATTAATCATACTGGTTGCGATGTGATAAGACTCTGTAATGACTCCCTAGATGTTTATATGCAGTGATTTCTTTGATAAATTGCTCCCTTGGAGATGAAATCTAATTTTGATGACCGAGCATCAGCAATATTCCTTCCGCAAAAGAGAAAATATTCTGATATAACTAAAGTAAAACGTAAAAGACAAAATAGAATAATATAAATTATGCAAATATCTGGATTAATAAGTAGCATACATATCCCTTTAAGATTCTGCACGTTACCTAATTGCTCCGTAAAATTTGCTTAGTAAAAATGCTCAGAATTTAAATGTATAGGAAAAATTGATATTTTGTAGTTCATTCATATCAAATAAATCAGAACTCTAAAAGTCTGTTGATTTCCATTTAAAAATTATAATTTCACAAAATTATAACTCATATGGATTTCTACATTGAATATTATAAAACAAATTTAAAAGATTTAAATTATGTACTTATATTTAAAAAAATAATTCGTTCTCAGTATTAAAAAATATTATAAATTTAAAGTCTACTCGCATCCTAAAACATATGCTTAAATATTATTTAATCGAAACTAGAGCATGAATAGGATCTGTATTTCAAATTCATTGAAAAAAATGCCCTATTTCTTGCTTTTAATTCTTAGAAATGCACTTTTTGAATTCTGATTTTTTTATACTTTTGATATATTTGGGGCATTTTAATAAAATAAAATAATTAATAAGCATCTGCAAGTACAAATGAATTTTTACTTAAGAAAATTCTGAACAAAAAAATTATGTGTTCGCATTTTCAAATTAATAATTAATTTAAATTAAATTATGGCTTCATGTCATAATTTAATTTAATTGCGGCTTCATGTCATAATTT
>JAPMOQ010028337.1:191874-216807 GCA_026543055.1 Argiope trifasciata | reverse complement strand
GGCTTCATGTCATAATTTAATTTAATTGCGGCTTCATGTCATAATTTAATTTTATTGATATTGTAACTGTGACAAAAATAAAACTACATGACGATTTTCAAGCCAAACAGATATTTCAATATTTTCATACTGAGTACTAGTTGTTAAAATTTAAACGCTGTATAAAAAAAAAACATTATATTTAAGCATTCTCATGCTGTTCATTTAGTGAAAATCAACTACTGAAATCTCCATCAGACATATCTTTGCGTATATTTTGATCATCAAAATACGCGCATGTTATAAATTTATTCATCTAAATATGACAAATTTAATATTTTAATAAATGATAGACGAAGCTGTATTCCAATTTGGCTTACGTAAAGTTCATTTGCTTACTACATTATCTCTTTATTTATTTCAATTTTAATTATTTTGAACTTTTACTGAAATTACTACATCGACTAATATTTACACAAGATTATATTTCCAATTCTCGTAACTACAGTTATTTGAAAATCTACGCTCCTCAAAGAGATAATCAAAAAGCATCCGAAAAGTTTTTAGTAATTTAGAATATAATAAATTCTTATTCATTCCGATACATTGCAGGACGAGTTTAGAATCTACTATACATGTGTAGTGACACCAAGGTGCTTATAAATTATTTATCTAAGATAATTAACTTGATAACTAACCCTTCATAGAAATGTGAGCAATGTTGCAGCGTTTAAAGCTGTATCATTTATATGTGAATTAAAACGAATGACTTATTTGCATAAAGTAACTTTTTAAAAATTTCTTGAACACGAATGCAGTTATTACTTCAGGCAACTAGACTATTTCAGAAATATAGACGATTTCAGCTCAAAACAAAAGTTTGATATATATGTTATGGAATAAAAAAGATTTCTTTTCCAAGTTTACTGCTTTCAATATAAAACAAATGATTTGAATTGAATACAAATTTATTTACATCATGTAAGATTTATTCTTGATTAAATAATGATTAACTGAATTACCTATTACCAGAAATACAAGCTTATAGATTAATGCTACTAAAATTATTCAATCTATTTAAAAATAAAACTAATGTTATTTTAAAACATTTATTATTGAAACAATGCTTTAAAAAGGTCTGAAGAAGTAATTATCATTCTTTAAGAATCTCTCCTCTTCTGTTTCATATAACTGAAACAAGTAATAGGAAAAAATAATTCAATACCTACATAGGTCAACAAGAAATTTTTATTTTAGCTACTTTTATCAAATAATTATCAAAATATTATTAAGTATCAAAATTTTTTTGATTTTCACTAGAATTGAATTCGCATTCTTCACCCTCAGAGAAAAATACTGTAATCCTTGCATTCCATCGATGAGTTATTGCCCTTTGATTTCATGCTTCATAATAAACTTCTTCCCCATAAACTCTATTTAAAATATTAAAAATTAGTTAAATTTAATGAATGAATGAATTCTAGAAAAACCTGTATTATTAAGTGTTATCCACAAAAGTTTTTTAAAAAAATATTTGTGCTTGAGTTGATGTATAAAAAGTATTTTATTAACGAGTGAAAATTTGAACAAGATATATAAATAAATATAGGGGGAGTGTGAACTAATCATAGGAATTGAAAAGAGTAGTGAAAAACATGCTCCTAGTATCCTACTTAGGAAAATGTTTAATAATCATTTCATTGTGCATCGCACAAAATCTACTCCATTCGGCTAGTTTCAATGAACTTGGCACATAGTGCATAATTTTGTTTATTATTTATTAATGGATTGAAAAGGAATTAAATATATGGATAATGCATAATATGTCAGAAATAAGTAATTGCATGAATGGTAATAAATAAATGACTTCTTTCAAGAATACATCATTTACCAAATGATAAATCTTCATTGTTTAAAAAATTTTGGGAAGTAATCGGATGAATGGAGCTAAGTGAAATATTTGAAATATGATCCGCTTCAGAAAGCAATGAAATTGAGGTGTATTTTTTAAAAACATACACATTAATTTACAGTTAATCTAAAAATTTACTTATTTTAAAGTAGAAGCTTAAAGATATTATAACATAACAATTTATCAGCTACTGTTAAAATAGAAATATATTTTTAACTGATACTCAAACAGACTAAATATTTGATTACTTTATACTTAGAACTATAGAATTAAAATGAAACTATCACGTCAAATATATGAATCAAATGCTGTACTTTTACACTCAATCACATTCCTGGAATTTGAAGAGTACTTTATTCACGGATGTTATAAATCAAATACTTGTTTTCTGTATCGAAACTGAGCAAGAAAAACAGATAGTACTAGTTCTACTCAGCATATGTTTAACAAAATAGGGTTCTAATATATAATTGGTGAATTAAATATTTTTTTTAAAATTTACTTCCAAGAGTTTCAATTTAATAAAAAAAATTAATTTAATTCGCCTTTTAACCTTAGATGCAGTCTTATTAAACTATAAAAATACGACATAATTAATATGCAATAGGATAACTAATAATTAGTAGTGTAACGAAGCTTAATTCAGGTCATTTTAAACACATCGGCATGAAACTTGTTGAGAATCACATGAGAAAACACTAGTTCTTTTTAGTTTTAATTTCATTACATTTATTTTTGATTACTAAATGTTAATCTTTTACATTCGAGACATTAATATTATTATTAAATTGTTTCATATACTCATCAATACGTATTCTAAATACATATGAAAAAGCCGATATAATTAAAATGATACTAATATACTTTATGTCATAATTTCCCTTTAAATTCTGTTCTACGAACACCATATACATGCCTTTAATATTCTTCTTACTGGCTAACTATAACAGTCAGTTCGTGTTGTATCCTTCGGATACTTATGCTCAAATCGTCGTTGCTGAGCACACTTTCCAAATGTAATCGAAACGCACGATACCTTGTACCACGATGGTTCACTTACAATTATTTATTGTGAATCGTAAGACATTCGTGCTGGACGATGTTCCAGGAGTCGTCGATATTTTCATTCCCGAATCAAAGAAATATTCGTACCATTCATTTGTTTGGTGCACGGAACAAGGCATCTTATTACTGCCATTCAACTAAATAATCATTTTAAAATTTTAGGTTTTAACTACCAAATCAGAACGAAGCATTACTTTCCACTATGGCAACAATACTCAATTATTCTACCCTAAACTAGTACACTCTAACATCATGGTGTATCAACTGGTACATTCTTTGGCACAAATATAATTATATTAAACCTTCACTACACCTTTGAGCAGAAACACTCTCAAATGACATCGCAATAACACATCGCAATGTCAGCTTTAAACGAAATTAATTTCGATGATCCCTCTAACAAGGATCTTCCTTACTTTGTTTAAGTTAGTATTCATTATACCCGATTTCAAGAGTTAACTTAAAAAATGGTGCTTCAACGAGTGACAAGATATTTAAGTATCTAGTACGCGGCATTCTCTCCTTCTGTTTCATGAAATATTTTTAAGATAATATGATTATTATTTTATTTCATTCTATCAAGCCCGTCATCCTGTATTTTACAATACAGAGTGATTTACACAGAAATATACATTTTCTAGATGCTATAAAACAGTGATAATCAAAGACACGAACCAAATCATAATCCTCAGGTAGAAGTATTCTTAAAGTTTGTGTCTTGCATTTCATATAAGTCATATAGGTAAAACTGTGATAAGTCACGTGATTAGCCAATTTAGGCAGTAAAATCTGAATACTTTGAAATACATAAGCGCTTTGAATTTTGCGCCATATTCAGCCTCGTTTTGAAAATGTTACTTTCACCATCACTTAGTTTTATTGATGAAACAAGACTTCAGGTCAGAGGGAATGGACAAAAGGATAATGCTCTTTTTCGAAGAAAAGAGAATCACAAATTCATAGTGTAACACATGCGAAATTAACCTAAAATGAATGTGCTCAGTGTAATATCTAGAAAGAGAATGTTCTCTTCTAAGGTGTAACAAGTACAGCATTTGGGGCCGTCTCTAACAAAATTTAAAATAAGCCAATTGTTCTTATTGTTACAAATGTATAATAACTTCCTATGATCTTGATTTACAGTAGATTGACGCATTTTACTTCATTATGAATCTCCTTCGATATTAATAAAACTATATGAATATTACAATGCACTTTAACTGTTTTAACTTTGAAGCTAAAATTCTGATTTCATTTAATTTAAATCAAAACGTAATGTAATAAACAAATCATAACAAAAACGCATGAAAATTACGTTTAAAATCGTCTATTTTTAATAAGAAAAAGCATAATAAAGTTATTTTTATATTCATGCTCAAAACAATTAAGAGATGAGCAGCAAAAAAAATGAAGCGGTCATTTGGAAACTAAAGATCTTTCGGCATTTGCATATTCAGTTTTATCTGTTATGTTTAATGATATGCCTTCTGTTCTGTTGTGTTTTTTTCTTTTTGTAATTCAAAGAATAGTTGTTCAGAAAACATACTAAACACTGACACGAAAGACAAAATGAGCCTAAATAATAGAACTTGTATAGCACAGCCTTCAAAACATTCCAACGAACATATGCCAGTTCTGTCTGAATCGCGATACTTTTAAATGCACAGTGAAGCATATGTTTGTATTTGCACGCTTAAGTCTTTCTATGAATTCATCGTAATTTAACGTAGTCTAGTTAAAACTCTTCAAAGACTCTGAAAAAAAAACGCAACACATGATGGTTTAAAACACGGCATGTTGCGTTTCAAAGCCTGAAATAATCTCAGTGGAATAATGCTTTTAATTTTTTATAAATATATTTGACGATTTTTGCTGTAATTGCTATACCAGTGAAGTTTACAATTATCTTAATGATACTTTAGTACATGTTTATCAAAGGGAATAACAACTTTAAAGATTTTCAAATTACAAAAATATATCTTTCAGATTATTTGTGACTGTCAGACAATAGTAGTTAGTTTTTATAAAGGGTTTCCATCTTAATGGTGTCTTGTAGGACTGAAGATTTATATCTTAATTGAATCAGTAATTAAATAGAACCAATGGAAAGAATCCGAGCATAAATACAAAGTTAAACTGCGTTTCACATAGTTAAACTAATTTATTTTATATGTTAATAATTACTGTACATATTTTTAATTGGGTTTCATAAATATTCAATTTTTAATAAAGATGTAATAACTGTCGGCATTTTCTTCAAACGTAAAAATGAAAATTTCTACCAAATTAGGGAAGGAATTTAGCACGTTTAACAAGTTCAACATTAAACTTTAATGAAATGGAATTCCAAATAAGATCTCGAGAAAGAATTTTTGTTAAGTTTAAGTTCATACGATATTTTTATTTATTATTTATTTATTTTAATTTTTTTTGGATTTATTATGATATTGTTTGTTTTGAAATATTTTGTTACATAGCTTTGCTAAGAAATATGGAATTCATGGAAAAGGAGGGCTATCTATCAAAGAATGATCCATAAAGATTTAAAAAAGAAAAACTTTTGAGAGATTTTTTGTCCTGATGTAAAATGCGACTTGATCCTTTTCTGACTCAATTCTCTGAGTTTTGCCCATTGAAAAGGGATATCGTTTCCTATTATTCATCCATACTTAAAATGTCTTTCCTAATCATATTTATCCATGTTTACCAAAAAGTAATTTTTTGTACTTTCTCTTCAATCCCACAGATTCTGCTTCCCATTTCTCGCATTTTTAAGTTTTGTTTGTTTCTTACAGTTTTTTTTTTGAGTCTATGGTTCCATAAATTCCTTTTGCAGTTATATTTGTTAAGATATATTTTTTTAATGGTAAGAACCCACATTCTACATGGAAATATATTTGTTTTTGTTTGAACTATCATGAACTATATCATGTTCTTTGAGTTTCATCTCCAATAATCTAGAATTATCTTTGAGGAATTAAAGGAATAATCGTGCTAATTTTTATAAACCAATTGCATTAATAACATAAGGTTATTCAGCTTTTTCCTTAATTTTTTAAAAACTAAACTTGTTCATAATTTTTTAGGCTGCTTTAATGGATTAAATTAAAGTAATTAAGAATTTCAGATTTTCAAATGTAAATTTACATTTCGATAAAACCGCTGAAAAGCTATTTTGGGATGAACTAAAAGCCGATATTAGAAAATGGGTAGGTAGTAATTAACAATAGTTTACTTTAAAAATTCAAATGCATTTGAAAATTCAGGTGTTTTAAGTCATGTTGATGTATTAAATTTATATAAGATCCACTTGTGGTATTTTCGCTAAACTCGGGTCTGGAATCTTCGAAATCAAATACAGAATCTGAGTCAGATTTAGGCCTTACTACATTTAATAAAAATCTCTTAATATATTTATAAATTATAGATACTTTAAAGATTCATTGTCATATATTATCTAACTAGGGTCATAGAAGCTTTCATGTTCCACATTATAATTGTCTTGAAATTATTGAATCCTTTTAATTGAGAATTCAGACTTAAAATGCTGTCAGACTTAAATGCTGAAAAAAATTTCATTTCATCAGTATCAAAAATTCGAAAGTCATAAATAAGAGTCAATGATAATTTGATCCAGTTAAACAGCAAAATTTTCATCAAGAAAATTTTATCGAAGTGCTATTTTAACTGTTTCAAATAGCTTATCTATATTGAAACATATACAGAATTACTATACAAATGAGCATTAAGTTTTAACTCAAGGATGTAATTTACATGCGAATCAATAAATTAAAATAATTATAATATCTTATCATTCCTTTTCTATTGTATTTAATTATTCTCAAGGCAACATTTATTCTTGTGATCGCTTCTTTACGTGTAAGCAAGGTAATTTTGAACGTTGAATGGAAGTTTAAAACTTTAATTTAGATAAAATAAGACCAGTTCTCTGTTACAGGATATTTCTAACATGCAAACAAAGCTTTTTCAATTTTAAATGCAACATTTTTACTTTTTCTCTGACAAGACTGAAAACACTTCCAAATCCTTTTGACCTAAATGGAAAGCACTTGTTGTTTAGAGACTAATAAATTGCAGCAATCTAATTGAAGGATTACAAGACTTAATGACTTCGAAATGTAATTAAGCTTGCGACGCCATTACCAGAAGATGCGGCAGTCCCTTCCTTTTTAAATACTGCTGACTAATTTGTTGACAAAATACCAAATAATTGCTGATGATTAGTTTTTTAATCACAGAGCTAAATCTAATATTTTCTTTGAAAAATTTTATTTCAATTTAATCCTAATGAACTTATTTGTATAGACATCTCCTTATGATACATCATGAAAATTACTTCAGGCAAGATCGTACAATTTTAAAAATTGATAAATATAAAACCCGAGTACCTTCCGTCCCCCACGCTTTCATACACTGTAGTATATAAAATAGCAGGCAAAATGAAATGATTTAGTGTATTGCAAAAACAACCATTAGAAAGAATTAAGTAGTGGAGCGTGACAGTCGAGATAGGTATTGGGAGTGGCAAAGAAGAAAAAAAAAGCATTTTAGCACATTATTCTTTATAGGGTATGAAATGACACAAGCCAGTACAGAAAATAAGAAACAGGTAGAGAAATGGTTCTTCCGATTTGGAATGAGCGCAATTCAATTACGGCAAATGGCCAAGAGTAATTAGAAAATTTAGCATTCCAAAGTTTTCTGCAAGTCATAAAGCTGAAATAGTCTAACCTATCTACATTTGAAGAATTCGCATGTGTTTTTCTTCACAAAAATGACTTCAAATCTAAGGGAATGATTCTTATCATGAAGTATTTCTATTTCTGATTAGCAAGGTAATTTCATATCATTTATTTAACTTGCGAATGTTCAGCTGAAATTCAGATGTGACAATGCTCACGAACATAATCATTTCTAAATAATAATAGGAGCTAAAACATAAGATATTTGATCTGTATGAGATAATCAGGCTAATTTGCTACTCCATTGTTAATGTGAAATCGGAGAAGAAACAATTAATCTTTGAATATTCAAAAAGTTAAGAAATTCTTAATATTTTGAATCCTGAAAATTCTAATCCTAATCCATTTTTCTGTATCAATATTCGAAAAAAATTAATCATTCAGTTTTTCACATTATCTTGGTTTTATTGAATCTACAACAAAACTATGTATTTTAAGCAATCAAATTCCAAATAAGCCTTTTCAAAAATATTAAAACACTCAGATTAAATTGCTAAAATATTCAATAGATATACCAAATAATATTTATGAAATTACAAATGCATTTTCTTAGTTTTTCCAATTTAATTATTTAGTCTACAACTTTATTATTTTGCTCTAGAAATGATGAGAAGTTATAGTTTACTTTGAAGTAATTTGTAATGTTTCTAACAAAATTTATTACTAATTCTTCCAAAGATAAAGTTCTTCTAATTATTTTCCTTTTCATTTTCTGCTCGTTTTTTCCAAAAGCAATTAAAAGAGATTTCTTCTCATTTCATTCAAAGAGGAAGAGTTACAGATTCATTAAGAGAGATGTTTCTTATCTAAAAGAAAGGAGTCTATGGCGTGGAGACGTATTAATTCTTCTAGATCTTACTATCTTAAAATATAAATTCTGTATAATTGCTTGGTTCAGAATCAATCTGGAATCATGAACAAACATCTTTCGCTTGGTATGGTGAGGAGAATTAGGAGGGCGAGATAATACTAGTTTAGATGTCATTCGTTTCAGTTTAGATGACGCGTCTCAAAAAAGCATAACTAATTAAACCATTGGCTTAAAAAAAGTAGATTTAAACCATTGGTTTAAATCTAAAGGGTATGTTTTTATATCTTATTGGGAATAAGCAGATAGTTGTTTACCATTAAATTAAGAAAAATTATTTTCTAGGAATACTCATTAAATAATTACGTTCAAGTTTTTATTTTGAATATGTGTCGTACTTTTAATAATTATTAACGGTGAGACATTTTCTGGGGATCTATTTATAGAGGAAACCAAGAAAATCTTTATTAATGAAATAATTCAATAATAAAAAATAAAATCATATAAAAGTGGAGATATTAAATTGGTTAACTATCGAAAAAAAAGTGTGTTATTTAAGCTTTAAAAACAAGAGTGTCAGTTATTGAATGGAACCTTTTTTCTAAACATCTTAAAATTGAAAACAGATTTTAGTAACATGTGAGGTAATTTAAAAATATAAGAACATGTTTCTATAAAAAAAAAACTGTGTAATTCTAAAACAGATGTTTCTTGTTTTCATTTTTACGGTTTCTCATATATATATATATATATATATATGTGTGTGTGTGTGTGTGTGTGTGCGTGTGTGTGTATTATAAATGGAATTATGATAAACATAAATGAATTATACATAAATTTATCAAACACTTAGTGTATTGTGAGGAAAATAAGCAGTCGGATTTAATTTTAAAAATCATTTCCAATCTATTTTCGTAGTTTATATATCATTAGAAATTGATTCTCAGTTTTTAAAGCCTGAATGTTCTTCCCTTAATTAGCAATTATAGAAGAAATTTAATTTATCATTTTTCCAAAGGAACTAGTCATCTGATTTCACCCTTAATGATGATAGCATCTGAATCCTTTTTTTTTTAAATCAAGACTTAATAAACCAATATAAATTTTTGGTTACTGAGAGTCGAAGAATAATATGTATAGATAAATTATATATAATATCTAAAATATAATCTTCAAATTGCAGTTTTCTAATCCAGATCCATTTCTAACCAAGCCTAGTCTATAATAGAAAATAATAATAATATTTGGAACATAATCTCTCCAGCGGTTGAAGGATGTATTTTGCAATATTAATAAAATGATATTGATAAAACAGACTTAAGGCCGTCATATTTATCATTTATCTATTCTTCCTATAGAAAATTTTTAAATGTCTGTTTTTACACCATGAGCTCCAACCTTATTTCACTTTTTCTTTCTAATATATCATATGTGTCGAGATGTCTTCTTGTCTCATTTCATTAGTCAGATGAGAATCAGCAAGGTCACAAAAGAACAAAGTAAGTAGATGGGAAGGATATTGTTCCCTTTCTTCCTTCTAGCCACTTATTGAATGAAAAGGAACAATTAGACATGTTACATTGTCTTCGAATAGCAATCTATATGGAAAAAAATGACTTTTTCTTTTTATTTTACCTAAAAATTCTTCCGATTCTTTGACAAAGTAATTCTACTGAATTAAAATATTAGTTTCGTAAAATAAATGAGAAAATACTATATAAAAGAAAAATTGTGATTTTTTGTAATGGCTTTTACGAATTGAATGCATCAATAGTGTCCTGCTATAAAATATAGAAAAGTGATGGTCTCTTATCAATCAATGGAAAACTTAGTATACATTGAAAACCACTTTCGATATTTGATGTGATCATTATAATATTAATTTACATATTATTGTTCAAAAAGAAAAAAAAATGTATTTTTTAAATGTAGTTAAACATTTATTTAAAAATGTTTCCATTTCACATATTTAAAAATGTTTCCATTTCACATATTTAAAAATGTTTACATTTCACGTATTTAAAAATGTTTACATTTCACATATTTAAAAATATTTACATTTTACATATTTAAAAATGTTTAAAGTTCACATATTTAAAAATGTTTGCATTTTACATTCTTAAAAATGTTATTTAAATGTATTATTTTTTAAATAAATTTATGTTTATATTTTTAAATTTATTTAAACTAATTTCTGCTTTTAAATTCATTGCAAGATTACTGAATAATATATGCAAATAATCTATATAAGACTAAGTAATGGATATGTAATAAAATTAAAATAAAAAATGTAAACAGTTTTCATTTATAAGGTTGAAGAAAGATTGAAAGCGATATAAAATATATTTTGTTATAAATAAAAAAGATTTAGGATATTCTAAATGGCAATAACTTTTAATGTTTTTAGTTGTTTGAAGAGAAAGAAAAATATCAAAATTTTAATTTCTCTAATTTATATGCACAACAATGAATTTATTTAAATAAAACATCAATCTAAGTTTTAAATTTCACAATGAAAACTCTGTAGCATTATTTTTTAATTTAGTGATGCAACTCAGGATATCATGTTTTTTAAGATGCCATCACAAGAATTATTAAAAATATATAGAATATCAACAAAAAATAACGGAATTAAAAATATATTATAATAAAAATAGAACGTATGTCAGTGAGTTCACTATACATCCAATTGGTGACTATTCAGACGAGAATAGATGAAACAAAGTTGAAAAATATCAATTCTATATAATATATTGATCCATATATCATGCTTCTCTGACAAAAAAGTTAAAATTAAGCATATTATCAAAATTGTATGATTACGTATTTTAATTTTTTTAAATTATATTAAAAAGTGTCTAGTAGTCTTTTGAAAAAAAAATTACCAATTACTCATTTAAAAAAAAATGTAAGGATAAGGTTACAAAACTTTTTGATTAAGCGATTTTCAAAATAAATAAATAAATTTTGCACTGATTTTCACATGGATTTTGTCATTTTTCTGAAATATTTTATTTCTTGTGTCATATAGATAGTTTAATTTTTTTAACTTATTGATTGTCAAAAAAATAATTTCCAACCTGATTTAAATTGATTAACTTAATAATAGCAAACAAGTTCTTATGAGTATAATATTACTTTTAAGACAAGCAATACGCAACTAGTATTTCATAAATATATTCCCTATAATTATAAAATAAGCATATGTTGATATCCACACTGTATGGATTACTGTATACGATTCTTATCCTTCTAAACGACAATGAATATTTTTCGTTAAATGTTCGAAAAGCATAAAAATAACATGGGATTCCAGAAACGTTTATATACAATTAAATTTACCGATAGGAGCATTTCATACATAGTTATGCAATCATTCTACAAACAGCAGCTATGCTGAAGCAATCTAACATCAATGGGGTTTTGAAGTCAAAGAACTGAAGTTTCAGAAATGAGGAAAGTTAATGAGGAATCAAAATAAAAGATAAAAGGATCCTTGAGTGCAGGATGAAAGAAATAACCTGAGATAGGCAACCTCTCATTCTTTAATAACTGCACGTACCTTCGGGTTCTTGGAGCAGGTGTTTATGGCGAAACCTTGAAAGAAAAGGATATCGAATTTTCTCCTTGAGGCCGTTTATTGAAGTTACAGAAGAGATCAGAGTTTGTAATAGGATTACTAAAGATATTTTCTCAAACACAGATATATTGTCTTATTAATCCCTTAAAATATTAAAAAAATATCTTCAGAATTCTAAAATTTTTATTTTAAATGAAATATTGCATTCAAAAATAAAATTAAGCATAAGGCCTGCGCTAAAAAATACGTAAATCAACAGCAGTATTTAAAAACTATATATATATAATGGCTAAGTTTTTTAAAAAATTGATTAATAATTTTAACTCTTCTGAAAGTTTTAATTAAAGTAATTAAATTTATAACCCATTTTAGAACATTTATAGTGATGGCTACTTATTTAAAATTCTCTTTTTTGGAGAATTTCAAAATGAGATGTTTTTACTTTTATTAATATTTATTTGAAATTTAGAAGTAATTGTTTTTCATTCTTTGTTAATCATTTCTTCTTTTCTCTGTGAATTATGTGGGAAGATTTTTGTGTAGTATGAGGACCAGGAATTTCAAAATATTAATGCTATCAACGGAATCAATTAACATTTTTAAAACACTCAGATTAATATTTGATTGATTTGAATAGGATGTTAAAAAAAGATTTGGTTACTATATTTCAAGCTCATAGCTTAACCTGTATAACTAACATTGGTGGTTACTGAGAAGATATATTTTTATGTCTCTTTAATTTATATTGAGTGTTTTATAACAAATTGTAGATCTTTTAGTAAGAAATTCACATATTATTTGCCTTTATAGAAACAGGTGAAGTGAAATTATTATCAAAATAATGCACATTTTTCAAAACTACTTTAAATTTTGTTTTAGACTACAACAGGAAAATTAATGTAGCAATCTAACAATTCAGCCTCTGGATTTTTATATTTTTTTATTTCACATATTATTTGCTTTTGCATAAAAAGGTGAATTGAGATTATTATCAAAATACAGTACATTTTTCAAAACTACTTTCGCTTTAGTTTTAGACCACGGAACAAAACTTAATGTAATAATCTAACAATCCTACCTCTGGATTTTTTTTCTTTTCAATATGCCAAAGTTCACAAAAAACATCTTTAGAATTTTACATCCATCCGAAATTCCAAAAGTTTGTTTGTAAATAGATCAATGTGTGGCCTATTTACAAACTAAATTTGTCTGTGTGTTTAGGAATACAATAACTCAAAACTACATTTAATCTAGTTAGTGGAATTATAACATATTTTTTCAGTCCAAAACGGTAGAACAATTTAAAACTTAGATATAGCTTATCGAAATATATTTTATCCTTGTATAGTCAATTTTATTTATTATAAAATGAAATTAAATGCTAGTATTAAGAAATGCTACCCTTATATTTATAACTGAATTGCATAAAAAGAAACGAATATTGATAAGAAAGAAACAATTGCAGAATTATCCTGATTTTTTTTGGGGATTTTGATAGATGTACTAAATTATATAAAAAAGTACAATGTTTTAATAATAATTACAGCTCATTAATTACTCTAAAGGCAAATAGTTCGGGAAAGAATATTGACATATCAGATTATTGGAACAGAAGATTTATTACTGGTGGGTATTTCATTAATTGCATCACTTTACTCCACAGCTTCTAAACGATTTTAATTAAAATCAGTGAATAATAATATTTTAAAACATGTGAAAAATTTTGAAGTAATAAAATTTATATTGCTATTTAGATGTATTGTAAAAATATCTGAATAAAAATGTAAAAATATTTTTTGTTTCCATCGCAACCTTAATAAACTTTCCCTAAGAACGAATTGGAATAAATTACATTCCAAAAATTTTTAAGAAATAAAAATTAGTGAACAAGTTTTATATGTTGGAACAATTTCATTTAAAAATAAACCGGATCAAAAATGTTGTATCTCTATAAACATCTGAATATTTTAAGAAAAAGAGGTTTCCTTCAACTACTTCAGTGTTCTTTTCGTTAACCTTAGAGGAATGCTTATCGACAGAAAAATTTGTCCTTATTTTTTATTAATTTATTCTTTAAAAGTCTTCATTAACTATGAAAAATTTTTGATGCGAATATATTTACTTTTTCTTCATAATATGGGTTGTATTTATTTTGATTCATTAAATATGAATAATTGCTTTTTTACCTGTTTCCATCATTTTTATTGGGTTTTAATTTATTTTCGAACTCATTTATATGATAATTAACTCTTTTTCCTCTTTTTCTCGTCGGCAAAATTTGAAGTCAGTTAAAAAAATACCAGTAAAATTAAAATCTTCTAACACGAAATTAATCTCAAATTTCCAAAATAAAATAATATGAGGAAAATGAGTCACCAGAATCAACATAAAATTTGTGTGACATTTTTTTTCATACTTTGGGATTGCTTCAGATAAAATAGACAATGAAAAGAGATGCCCATTATCCATTCAGGACAAAGCATAAATTCTGAGATGTCGCAAACTGTAAAAAATGCGTTTAAAGAAACACTATGATCAGTTTTTCTTATCACTTGTAAAACATGGACACTTAATAAATCTTATTCTAAATCATATTTGACAAATAAAATGTGAGCTTTTGAGTCGTATAATTACCATCCCAAACTAATTTCTGAAAATATTAAGGAACGATGAAAGACATGGATAAGACATATAATTAAAATCTTATCAAATGATACAAGAATTGCATTGGGATGGGCATCAGATTAACCCTTAACTGGATAAGTGAAATTTTAAGATAAAAATAGGGAGGTTTAGATAATGAGACAGCATATAATTTAGACTCAAGTTCAACTTTATAATGATTGCATTAGAATGAAGGCATGTCTATATATTTTTCAGACATTTTTCTTGATATGTTTCAGAATTTTTTTTTTTTTTTTCAAAATATATTATGATTGAAAAAAGCAAATGCATTGAAACATACATTTTCTTCAGAAATTACATGTTACACGAAATAATATTCTTGATAAAAAATATTACTTTTTAAATCATATTTATTTTTCAAGTATATGAAGGTATGTAGAAAACAATATAAATTTGAATTCAGCAATAATATGAAAAATTAAATATATATATATATATGATCCTCCTTTTAATCGGCTTGTGTTACTTTTACAGCACGGTTTTCTAGGGCATTTTAAACATACAGGTTAAGAAATAATATAAAAATCAACTTTAAATTTTGAATATATATTTCTTTTAGTATATTAATATATTTTACATTTTTTTTCAAAATACATTGTTACTAAAGATTAATTACGTTTCATCATACATATCAGAATCAAAACATGAAGTTTTATTGATAAAATCCTCTGTACAATTATTCTCATCACTCAAATAACGTTCTGCTTCATTTATAAGTCTCTAGTCTCTTCATTTATAAGCCATGCTTCATAGTAGGATCAGTAAGTAGGATGATGTTTCGAAGCTCAAGTTTTAGCGTCATCTACTAAACATTGTTTATTACTGGGACACTAACAGGGATGTGCGGCCAAAGAAATAACTGAATTATGTTAAAAAGCAACCGCTGAAAACGGTTGAAAACGCGTACGTGTAATGAAGGTCAAGAAGCTACAGGTTCAATCAACTCAATTGTGTTAAAAATATAGTAGGGATGATCAAAAATCTATTTCTAACGGTCTCACAAACCTCAATATCCAGTTCAAGATAAAAAAGAGGTGCATAGAGGTATCGATAGTCACAGGCTGCATTATAGTCATAGAGGAGAGAAATTCTTTTTCTTGATCAAATCGTAGATATGCTTGAGATGCAGAGTTAAACCAAATCGAGTAGCATACAGCTTTTGAGATTTCGTGCACCACTTTGCTCTAAAGAAAAAAATGTTGATGATATGATTTGAAAAATGTAGATGACCTTGTAATTAAAACTGATACCCAAACAGGACTGTCTGTTGCACAGTATTATACAATATGATGCACGATTATAAGACATTAATCAATAATCAACAGTATTATAAAATGCAACGAATATTGATTAATGTCTTATTACATTGCACATTTTTTGTATGGTACTATCAAGTCCAAGAGATTGGATTCTTGTACATTTTCATGACATAGTTTATTTGATATTATTATCTGATAGGCAGTTTTACAAAATGAATTATTTGTAGAGATAGTAGGTACATAAAATTCCATTTGAATTAAACTATTCATCACAAAATCCTGCGAGTATGCATTCATGATTATAGATTAAAATTAGCAAGAAAACCTTATTCCTCATGCAGAATTCATCAAGTTAGAAAGTTTAATTTTTAAGGCTTTATAGTTAAAATGCCTTGTTTTGAGTCGACTATTTTTCCAGTAATTCCTGGGAAATTCTTGAGACAAAGAGTATGCTTATAACTTACTATTCGAAATTTCACAAGTCCAATATGATGCTCTGTACACCAGTTTTATTGTATAGTTAATTTAGCAGCAAATACAGCAGTATATTCTTTGAAACCGTTTTGAAAAATTAGGTTATGCAATATTTAGCTATTTCCATGTCAAAATTATTTCAAATTAAAAAAAACAGGCTCTCATTATCGAAGATTTGATCATGTTTCTAGGAGTAAAATTCAATTACTAATATTATATTGTGGTGAACATGAAAAGATGATTAATATAACAATTTTATTGGCAAGGACATAAAATCGTACATTAATTTACTCTTAAAATTTATTTACTTTGATAATTAATGGAAAATTGAATTCTGAAGAATAAAATTCACCCGAGAAATATGTTTTCCAAACTAACTCCGAAAACATTTATTACTTATAAATTTAAGAAGATTTTTGAAGCAAAATTTCGAAATTCATTTCGCATACCACATTAATGATAGACAAAATCCTTTAACTTTTAAAAAAAATCGCAATTATTTTTAAATCTCACCGTAAGTGGAACTAAGCTTCATTTGATTACCAGAACTCAAAATTAAAAATGTACATCTCTCTTAATTACCTTAATGGCTAAAAGATAACAAGATTAGAACGATCAAAATTCCATTATGGTTTCAAAAAATTTTGAATGAAAAGTGGAAACTCAAGATATGCTAGTTGCCTCTTAATTTGCGTGGACTTAGTTTTTCTTCAGTATCATCAAATGAAGATGGACGAAACTAAACACGTTATCTAGCAAAATTATATTTTTCAGCTCATAGTTTAAAAGTTATAAACAGAACATAAATTAGATTCGTTTGGATCATATTTATTTCATTGTAAATGATAATTTCTTATTGTATACAAGTTACAATAAAAAAAAAAACGAAAAACGTCGGCTAACTTCAGCCAAAGCCATGTTGAAAATCAAATAAATCAACTTCTTTTAACTTTTGTATATTTGGAAATGAAATATTAAAAAAAATATTAAGAGCATTTTCCAATTAGTGTCTGCCTATTATGAGAATATCATTGTGATTATTTTATGAAATAAAATTCTAATATGTATATATTTCATGTGGCAAAGGATGAATTATCGTTTCTTATATAATAAAACTCGGATATATTACTCTTAGAATTTTCTACAACAAAAAAAGAATTTTTATAAACAGCAGGATAATGGGAATGGATATCATGATCCGTGCAATAGATGATAAAGAAAGGAAGGCATAATATTAAGAGGTTAGTTACCCAAACAATTTTTCTTGTTTTATAAATCCATTTACAGTTTGCATTTGAACAATGAAACATATTTTTATCATTTATAGATCATGACAGATCATTTTCTTATTTTGTAAAATCCTGATATCCATCAGCTATTCCAAATCATAAAAAATAGAGCGCATCGTTTATGACGTAACAGCAAAATTTTAATTGGCAAAAGAACTATCAAGTATATCTTGAAATTCCAATTAGTACAAGGCGGTATATAAAGAAACAAATTATGCTTGCAATATATATAAATAAAAATGAATGCCTGTCTATATGTCTCTTATGCGCTGTCGTACCGATCATCCAACTTCGATAAATGTTTGACTATTTACTACTCACACTTACGGGAGGATTACAGGGATAGTTAAATTATCTAATATATATAAAAATATTTTTGGTTCTATTTACTTCATCTATTGATCCAGGATTAATGAAATTTTGTTTATTCGTACCTTAAGCGCCGCCATATCTCTCATCCAGTTGCAATAAAATTCGACAACATATTACTTGCACTTACACGAAGGCTAGAGGCATAATACAATTACCTAAAGTATAAAAAATATTTTAAGATATATTTACTACATCTATTAACCAAGGGTTAAGGTCTAAATAACTCGACAAGACAACATATTCATTAAAGATGCTAAATTCAAGCTAGACGTTAATATTTCGTAGCTATAGTACTGAAATCCTATGTAAGTCATTCATTTTGATAATAGTTTTATTAGAGAGTGTGCGAGAAAATATTAGGGGAACTAATCCTATAGGATTTAATTTTTAAGTAAACATTTATTAAAATTATAGCGTTTGTTGCAGCATTTCTGAAAATATAAGATCACAAAAATTTTTCTACATTTAAAGTTGAAAAAATTATTAACTCACCTATATCAACGATGTTATTTCATAAACATGTTTTCTGAATTTAATCAATATTAAGAGAAAATTATTTAATCACATTTTCTAACATCAATCTTGATAATTATAAACAAATATTAAACAAATCACGAATGATACAAAAAAAATCAGTTTCTTCTCTTACAATTCTTGAAGGACACCAAGCATCACATTTCTAAAAGAATACATAAATATACTATATAAAAGTGAATTTATTTTTGTTCGTATCTTATACGTTGCCATACTATTCAACCGATTTCCATGCACTTGGTCAACTCATTGCTTGCACCTGCATGAAGGTTATAGACATAATTCAAACAAAAATGTATTTTTATGTAACACATATGATAAATTTTATATAAAATTTTTTTTTGCTTGTTTGCATCCTATGCGCTACCGAACTGTACAACTGATTGAGATGAAACTTGGTAAAACCTATTGCTTGCACTTATGAGAATGTTATATTTAAAAATCGATAAGTGACAAAAGTCAAACAGTAAAAGACACATCTCATTTGGAATTAATCGTACATAAATCAAATCAAATAAAATAATTGATTGTTGCCAGTCAATGTCTTCCACACAGGATATTGTCATTCAGTGCGCTCACTATGTTGTGAGTAGAGAGAGTTTCAGAGTTTATCTCACAAATACAAAATAAAATTAGTTTCGATGACCATTAAGAAAAATTATATATAAGAGAAATTTTCCAAAGCAAACAGTAATTTTGTTACTTATTAAGGGACTCTACAAACTATATTTTAATTATACAAATGTATATAGCTCTGATTGCTTCGATAAAAATGTTTCCAAACATTCTTCACTTAATAGGTCTGATTACGTAATATGTAGAAAGAGAACGATTCGAGTTTCTCAAACAAACAAGGAATAATAAGAGATGAGTAAAACAGATCATTTACAAATTGTAAATTCATGTATTTCAGTGTCTGAAGATCAACATTGGGCAAGAAGCGAACAATGACATTTACATGCTACCTCATCACGAATATCAGAATCAAAAGACCAATATGTGGCAAGAAGCTTGACAACTATCTCCTTAAAAGAACGTCAATTAGGATAAATGTGCTCACATCCGGCATTCTCATAATTTTCACCAACCGACATTCCTTTTGATTTCAAACAACTGTCTACATTCTACTTGCATTCTCACTAACCATCAATGGCGCAAGGTTAATCACTTCAAATGTGCGGACAAAACCTGAAAATTCCATGTTTTTCACATAATCAGTTGTATGCTGGATGTATAAGATCGAACAATCAAGAAAATTGTTTTTTCTGAAGATGTAAGAAATATTGTCAGCCCTAAAGTTATGTATAATAAAGTTAATAACTAAATAAAATAAATATTATTTACGCTTCTTCTCTACATAGCATTAAATTTCAATACGGCAATAAATATTATTCTTTCTATCATTCCTAATTAAAAAGACATTTTAATTTCAAACGATATTTCCAAACTTATTTCTTCTGCGACAGCAACGCGCCGGGTATTAGCTAGTTATAAATAAATTCAAGAAATGTCTGCAACTGGATATAATGCTAGAACTTTTTCCTTGTGACTCCTGGAATAAATATAAAGAGTAAATTTTATAGCAGTTCAGCAATTAATATTGAAAATAAAAGCTAAAATGTAAATTACATATACAAAGAACATGCCAACAATGATTTTTGAAAGTAAAAAATTGTACAAAAATAATTATAGGAACTTGTTTTTATTTTAAAATAATTATGAGATAACGATGCTATATTTACACACACTCGCGTAAGCACACACACACCAACTGCCGATATATTAATGCTATACCTTAAATTCTTCAATTGCTTTGCCTTCAATTGATATTTGTAAGACTAACTACTTCTTAAATGAATTTCAGAAGCATCATTAAAATTGAATAAGTTTTGTTTAATTTATTAAAATTAATCGTAGAAATATTTAAAATGATTAATGATTTACTTATACTATTTCCAAACAAATAAAATGTCAAGTTTAATTTCTTGCTTCACTTAAATTTTAAAGGAATCCCAATTATAGAAACCTTATATCTGTAGAATTTCCCATATTTTTGTTATAGGTACTATTAATTCCAATTAAACAAGAAAACATCTGTCTAAAGAAGCAAAACTAACTGAATTTTACCTTTTTTCTAAACTGTCTGCTTAAAAGGAATTCCAGACATTGTTTTCAAGCAAATATAATATTTTATGTGAAACTATAATTATAGTATTTAATGAAATTAAAATAACAGGATTTATTGAAATAATCTTAAGTGGTAAGCTGAGAAGCATTTGTTTTCCATTATAAATATCAAACAGTTTAATGTAAATTTTGTAATTTTGTTTATACAAAGAAATTATGTATAAACATAATTTCTTTGCAAATGAACGAGAAATAAATAATTATTTAGAAACTATTTAAGAACTGCATTAAAAATGTTTCATTATTTTTCTTTTGACAGATGGAAGAAATAAAGGTGATCAAATATTTAGTAGATTTATACATTTTACAAACAATGAAGAAAAACAACCTACATTTCTATAAATGCATCATTATCCAGAAGAAAATAAATGATTTAGAAAAGAATAAACAGATAGATATATGTGGACTTCCACTGCATTATAAACTGATACAATAAAGTAGTTCATAATTCAGGAAGATTCATCCAGATGTTTTGAAAAAGAAATTGAGGATTTACATAAAAAAGGAGGGTGAGAACTCCTTTCATTTTTTAAAAAATTTTTCCAGTTTACCTTTTTTTTTTCTTGTTTTCTGGAAATAAATTTAGCTCAAAATGTCATAAGAGAAGATAATGGAATATTTTTGTGTTTTTAATGAATTCTGTAAAACTAATTGGATTCTAAGATTTAAATTTCTTTTCAATTTATTTAAATTTTGTTCATCACTGTTTTATTTATCATGCAACAGATTTTGATACAGTCCCTAATCAGTTTTAAAAGAATGTTTTGTGTCTAAAAATGCTTGAACTAATCGCACGTTCTATGAATTGGTAATTCAGGATTTCTTCTGGATAAGAACTTCTATTTTGTTGTAATGCACGCCCTAAACGATCATCTTCTTTACCAGGGGGTTTGATTTGCATGGATAATTTGATATTCATAGTTTTCTTAAGAAAAATTGATAGGCACATTTACCCAACGTTTTTTACAAACTTATATTTATTCTCTTTGCTGTCTTTGCAAAAGCTCATTATAAAATTATACAACTAATTCTACACGTCATCTAACATTTAACTACATATGATCGCCACCAACTTCATATTTTAAGGTTTAATCACTGTCCATTTAGTGACCAGCATTTTTTAATAGAATTATAGTAAGCTGAATAAACAGTTAAATTCAGCAAGCTTTATTTTTGACATTTATATTTTAAAATATACTTAATAATTAAAGGATTTTGTTCCTAATTTCACATTAAAAATTATGAAATAAATAAAAGAAAGGAATGAATACAAGTATTTTTTTTTTAGTTCACAATGTATAAACTCCTTGTATATCACAAAGTATATTGATTATTTGTACAAAGTACAAATGATCGAAAATTCAAAATTAATAAATAATAAAAATCATTTGATCGGATTTCAAACAAACCTCTCATTGCCTTCCTGAAACTAATTTTCAGCAAATAATATCCATAATTATTTTTTTCTTTTAATTAAAAAAGAAAAAGTTTGCTAAACTATATATCTTGCAAGAAATTTTTTTTGTTCCTGAATCAAATTACTATCCTTATGAATAAAATTCTGATTTATCTTAAAATATTTTTTTCCAGTTCAACTACTTATTTGCTATTAATCACCAGTTGGATAGGTTGTGAATTTTAGAGTATAGTCTTTTAGATCTTATTTTATTAAATAGCTTTATTTAAGTGAGAATAAAGAGGGAAATAATCTTGTTAGTCACTCCATTGTTTTTTTTAATAAATAAGGAGAAAATTGTACTTGCCCTTCAATAAGTAAAAATAGGTTTTCATACTTCTATTACGCATAAATTTTCTCTTACCTGAAAAAGAAATATCAATTAGCTATCTGGAATTAAAATGAAATTTATTAATTATATTGAAAATATTGTTTAATTTCTCCCATATTCAAAGTATTTCAAAAGTTGTCATCCTTCTAAGCAAAATTTGTGATTTAATTTTTTTATTTATTTCAGCAAAATGAAAAAGAAAAAAAACAGCTAAGAAATTGAAAACGTATGAAGAATACAATAGTCAAATTATATCACATATAAATAGAATGTAAACGAATTTTATAAACATAGTAATAAAACTATAAACCATTAGTGAAATTACACAAGCGAAGACCACTTCATAGCAAATTATTATTCGCAATAAATATCTCCTATTTATATGGCAAATCACAATCAAAACAGAGAGAGAAGTTTTGCTTTCAACTATTTCAATTAAATGGCAGCAAAAAAGTTTCGAAAGGCAATTTAAGAAAATGATTTCATAAACCCATTTAAAAAAATGATTTATAAAAAAATTACTCAAGCCTCTATAAAGGATTCAATAAATTAAAATTCATAATTAATAATATAATAAATATTAAATAGTGAAAATAATAATTTTTAATGAATGTATTGGCCTTACGATTTTCTTTTGAAATAATTTTAACAATTTATAGACCTCTTCCCCACATTAATTTTGTAAATAAGACTTTAAAATTTTAATTATGAAATAATGAAGAAGAAATATTATTATATTATATTATTTATTATATTATAGTATATGATACCATATTTCCTACGTTTTAGATGCACAGCGAGCTTTCGAAATTAAATAGATTCAAAATCGAAATTGAGGTAAATTGAAAAGACATATCCGAAATCTATGTTTCGAACTTAGTTTAATATACACATTCATATGTTCGGAAATGCCAGCTTCTTTTGTCGTTTAAATTCCATATTAATTATTATTTTTCTTTTTCCATCTAAGTAATTGAATTCATAAAATAGATTCACTTTAAGCATTTTGAAAATATTCACTTCAGTTTCATTTTAATCTTAAGTAATAAATTCCTCAATTAAATTTTTAGAAAAAGATGTAAAAAAATTGTGAATAACTTTGAGATTATAAATTATTCTTTAAAGTAATGATGCACAGACACATGATAGTTTTCTTAAGAGGTTGGCACAAAAAAGAAGTCTCTCTTAATTACAATATAATAAGCAAATGTCTGCTCTGACATTGAGAATTTTCAGAAAACCTCCCTGCACTTTAGACTCATGTAGATGAAAATATCGAACGAATAAATATATGCCTAGGGTTCTCAATCACTCACATTTAAGGAATTGAAAGAAAAAAAAGCTGCAGTGATTTAAAAAGCTGCAGCCATAATTTTGCTGAATTGGCTTTTGGGCTTTTCAGTAGACATCGAGTGTCTAGACATATTTTACAATATTAATATCAGCTATTTCACAAATTCACTATCAGGTAGCAGAAAAAACAAGGGATATAGGTTTAACTTTATTAATCGATATTCTCATATTCTTACGTTCAAAAAATATTGTAATTACAAAGGGAACAAGTAGGTAGGAAAAAATTTCTAGCACATCAGAAAGTGAAGTATAAATAGATTTCAAACTTCTTTTATAAAAGGAAACAAGATAAACAAAATTTAAAAACAGTTTAAAGCCATCATTTTTATAAGCATTGATTTTTCTAGCCAAAATGATTGCCAATTATTCAAAAATTTCTGCATTGATGATGAGTTTTTTTTGAGATACAAAAGTTTTAAAAAATGATTTACAAATCGGAGAATAATTCCGGAAAGGAAAGTCCCAGACTGAGATTTAAAATGGAATTTCTTAAAGGGAGGGGAGGCTGACGCAACGCTTATCCACCAGACTTTTGAGATTTGCATTGGTTCTGATTTTATATTTTGTTGGCTTGAAGTGGAAATTGGGATTCACGTTTCCTTTAAGCAATGCTCTGCATGAGTTACGAAGCCTGAGAATATATTTTTATTCCTTTTTCTTAGTAGATAGATTATTTCACTATTACACTTTAGGTATTTTTTTTATTCCTTTTTTATTTGAAAAAGTAAACATTTTTGGAATTGTGTTAAATGTTAAAAAAAAGAATAATTAAATTTTTTTCGTAAGCTGAATTGAAAAAAAACTCTGATCAATCTTTTATAGACATATTCATATTATAATACTTTCTCATGAATAAGAATATAAAAATATATTAGTCTAAATGAAA